>JAJPUD010013369.1:13626-44722 GCA_023553655.1 Myrmecobius fasciatus
TGTGTGTGTGTGTGTGTGTGTGTGTGTGTGTGTGTGTGTGTGTGTGTATTTCCTCATCCAAGTTCCCAGATTCCTTTCTTCCCTCAAATCTATTGATTAATCCATTTGGGGGTCTCTGGGAAATTGTCACAAGACTGGAAATAGTTAGGACATAGGGGAAGGAACATTGGCTCTGGAGTAAAGATCTGAGTCCTCTTTTGAATGTGAACTCTTCCACTTACCTTTATCATCTTGGAAAAGTCATTTTCCTTCTCTGGGCCTCTATTTCCTCTTTCAAAATAAGAGGGTTGGATTTGGATGGTCTAGAGGTTCTTTCCAGCTTTGGATAATAATGAAAGGGGGACATAATCCACGGTGTATTCGGGTGATGAGTTTAATTCTATCTGTTACAACCAGGGGAAAAGATTAGGAGTCATTATGTATGGTATTGTTCTCTGAAGACATTGGTCCATTGTTCTGGGTTAGCTTTAAAGGGCAAAAGAAAAAAAAAAAGCTGAGTGTTTTGGAAACCAAAATAGATTAAGATTTTTCTCTTTTCTGTGAACCCTGGAATCCAGCATCGTCTGCAGCTCTCCTTGTACACCCCCCAAAAGACAAGATGAAAACCAATTAAAACAATCCAGGGCAGAGATTGTTAATCTTTTCTTGTGTTAGGGATTCTTTTAACAGTCTGGTGAATGTTTTTAAATAACTGAAGGAAATGTTGAATTTCAATTAGAGATCAGTGAAAATAAACCTGTAGTTTTCCCTCAATAAGTTTATGAACCCTTGATAAGGGAGGAGGGGCCCAATCAATTAATAAACTTTTATTAAACACCTACTCCAGAAGCATTATGGTACATTTGGCTCACATGCTAGCCTTGGAATCATAAATACCTGGATTCAAATCCTGCCATGGACAATTATTAGTTGTTTGATCCAGGGCAAATCATGTAACTTCAGTTTGCTTTGGGGGGATAGGACCTGATACTTCAAAGATCCCTTTTTTCTCCAAGCCTATGATCCTGTAATTCTAAGGGCCAGTGCTGGGGATATAGAAACAAAAATAAAACAGTCTTTGTTCTCAAGGAGGTTATATTATAATGAGGGAAACAACCTGTACATATAAAGACAAATATATGATATATAGAAATCCAGTTAAAATAGCCTTAGAGAGGAAGCCACCAGCACCTGGGGCATGATGTAAAGATAGAACTTTAAAAAAACAGACCCACTTACAATGGAAATCAAAAGTTGGGAAGGTTAGCCAATCAACAAACATTTATTAATCATCAATTATATACCAGGCATCATGCTAAATGCTAGAGAAACAAATATAAAAATAAGACATTCTTTTCCCTCAAGGAGCTTTTATTTTATTGAAATCAATAATATCATGATGGGCATGGGTAATGGATAGCTGTCAGTGTCTCCCTTTCCAAGGTTACCATGTGATCTATTTTGTGTATATTGTGTGTACACTTATAAAGAATGGCTTTTCTCCTCCCACCTCCACTAATAAGATGCTCTATGTCCTGAAACCTTTATTGGGCTAGAATACCTCATTGAGTTATAGAATCAATCAATGAACATAATATGTAAATATGATTGTTTATAACCTAAGAGGGGAGCTTCTTTAATTGGATCAAGAAGTGGGGCTAACCAAACAAGTTACCCACATCTCTGAGAGTTTTAATTAGCAGAAGAATTTTAGCAGTTCCTGAATCTAAGGGGTTCAGCCTAGCAGCTGAAGATTTTTCAGTTTTGGAGTTGAAGATTCCACTTTCCACTTTGATAGGGAAGTAGTCTTGGGAAGGGGAGGAATTGGAGAGAGATTCTCCTTCCTTATACTTCTCTTAATCCGTTGACCATATTGTTGGAGAGAATGGACTAGAAGCAGACAATATATCCATATGGAAGCAGAGAAAAATATATTGAAGGCAAACATTGATAAATATAGGTCCAGAATAGGTCCCCATCTAAGAGAGAAGCATTTTCAAGAGTGTGGTAATTTATGAAAAGAATGCTGGTGATGGACTAAAGAAAGACATGAAAGCTAGTTATATCTAAGGGGAAGTTTATGAGGACTTCACAAAGGAAGAAAAGAACTCCTGATGCTACAATTTATAAGTTGCTTTTTGCCACATGCATTTTCTATGTGTGTGATTCACTAAGTATTTTTAGTTTAAACCCTTTTCTCTAGGAACCATATATGTGTGGGGCAAGAACATGCCTCAGATTTGGGGGTAATATTTTATTCTAAGTATCATTACTACACCACCTAAGGAAATATATTAGCTAAAAGCTAATTGAAGCTACTGTTTGTCATTGGAAAGTAGCTAGGTGGGGGCTCATGAGCAACAGCACTAGAAACCTCAACTCTGTTGGGTTCCTTCTAAAACCTAAACTATTAAGCTACTCTCTGGGGATCCAGCCTGCCAATTTGAATGGGAATTAGGAAAACAGCCTCAGAAAGGGTGCTCTACCAATGTTGTCTCCCCCATTCAAATGTAATGTTCTTGAGGAAGGACTGTTTTGCTTTTCTTATATTTCCAGTAGTTAGCACAAGGACAGGAAGATAGTAGGCACTTAAGCACTTATAGATAACTGATTGATATCCTGTAATGCTAGAAAGGGAGAAAACTATAATAATTTAAAATGTGTGGTTTGAATACAAGTACCAGACATACTATTTTCAATCAACTTATTGAATTCATTATATATATGATACAGCCTAGCATAATGGAAGGAGTATTAGATTTGGAAGTAGCTGACTTAGGTTTGAGCCCTGGCTGTACTACTAACTAACTCACAGCAGTGGCCAAGCTACTTAACCTTCTTTGAGCTTCAGTTTTGTGATCTGCAAAATGGGGAAAGTAAATATCTCCATACTAAATTATTTACAAAGATAGGAAATTCTGTTGTAACAAATTAATTCAGAAGACAGGAAAAGAAACTAGGAAGAACAGGATTCATAAAGGAGGGAGGGAAGCATACAAAGGTTTTAAGAACTCAGACCTTTAGGAACAGAAATATTATGGAGGGACCTTAGAAATCATTAAGACTAGTTCTAAAAATGTAGCTTGTGGACCCTACAAGATAAGAACTATTTTCATAAGAATATTAAAATGTTATTTGCCTATTAAAATGCATCCCCCTTTTCTAACTACACATCTGTATGAAACTGGATTCTCTTCATATCTTTCAACCAAACAACATATCACAACAGATTGAATATAAAAGCAGATATGAGATTTCAGCCATCTTCTCTTAAGCCAGACATTAAAAAGATTTGCAAAAAATATGTAAAATAATGTTGCTCTTCTCATGAATGTTTTTTTGTTTTAGAAAATATAGAAAAATAAAAAAACATAGCATAAGCTATGTTTTTATGTTAACGTAGTGGGTTTATTATTGATATTTATATGAATAAATGTTACCAATATGGTAAATATAAATATACATAATCCACATAAATCAAAGGCTTCTCTTAGGGTCCTCAATAATTTTTAAGATCATAAAAGGTTCTCAGCCTAGAAAATTAGAGAACTGCTGACCAACGAACTCATTTTGTAGATGATAAATTCTTGAGGCCCAGAGGGATTATATGACTCGCCCAATGTCACACAGCAAGTGACAAAACTTGGATTTGAACTCAGGTTGTCTGAGGTACAACAACTTACTAGGTCTGTTGTTAGGAATATCCTAAATGTACTTTATTTTATTTCTCTTACTAGTTCCTCTGCTTCTATCCCCAGTCTCAGGTAGAATTCTCCTTAAGTCCTAATTACTGAGATAAACAAGCTCCTTCTCTCTGTTTATCCTAATTGCCAGACTCATTTCAGACAGCATGGTATCCCAGATTTTCTGTGTCTTCTCTGGCTTCAGCTTTCATAGAAGGCTCTGGCAGTCTCTTTTATTTCCCTGAGAGTTCACCCATCCAATTGAATCCAATCCAATCCAACTCGACCCAACCCAACCCAACCCAACCCAATCCAATCTAATCAAACAAGCATTTGTTTAGGGTCTGCTCAGTGTCCGGCAGCCTGCTAAACACTGGGAATATAATGATAAAAGTGAAATGGTCCCTTTAAAGAATTTACATTTTATTTTTGTCGTTCAGTCATTTTTCAGTTGTGTCTGACTTTTTATGACCCCAATCCTTGGCAGTGATGCTGGAATGGTTTACCATTTTCTTATCCAGCTAATTGTACAGATGAGGAAACTGAGGCAAACAGAGTGACTTGCTCAGGGCCATAGAGCCAGTAAATGTCTGAAGCCAGATTTGAACTCAATAAGATGACTCCAGACTCAATGTTCTATCATCTGGGCCACCTAGTTGTCCTTATATTCTACTAGTAGAACTAGTATCTGCATTCCTTCTGCTCACTGTTTTCTCATCCTCAGATACATTGGACTCAAAGCTTCCCCATTCCTCTCTTGTTTAAGAACTTTCCTGTCCCAAAGACTTAGTACTTGCTTCCCAGGGACCCCTTTTTTTTACTTAACACTCAACTCTAGGCAACTGACATATACTAATATTGATTTTCAGAATATCTTCAGGTCAAAAAATAATTTAATGAGGGAAATAACGAGCAAATATTTTCAAACAAATTATATATATATACATATGTGTGTTTGTATATATATAAGGATATGCATTCATACATATATGTATGTGTACACAGATAAGATATATACAAATATACATATAAACATACATACACATATAGGATAAATAGGAAATAATTAATAGAGAGAAGACACTGGACTTAAGGGGATGGAGAAGACTTCCAGTAAAAGATGAGATTTTAGTTGGGACTAAAGGAAGGAAGGAGTAAATTAAAGAAGCCAGACAGATCAGTAAGAATAGGTAGGGGTATTTGAAAATTGGATCTTATTGAGTGTCTTCCCCTTTACAGTTTATGTTCTTGTTGATCTGAAGGCTGGTTTTGGTTGGTTTGATTTGGTTGTTGCCCTTTGTTCTCAAAGAGAACCAAAATGACATCACTATGTTAGAATTGTTAGTGTGTCCAGCTGTATGGAGTGTCAGACCAATATGGACTTGGAATGCTCTGCCACAGGTTGTACACAAATGGTCCCCAAAAACATTTGGGGTAGGGAGCAGTCTGATGTGTGTGTACTTCATCTTGCAGCATAGTTCCTTTTTAATCCTTCATGTGATTCATTTGGTGTAATAAGTGCATTATCATATTGCCCTTAGCTATTTCCAGTTCCTGGCTATTCCAATAGTAGATGAGTTGGCAGTGATAATGCATTTATTGTATTCTGAGTACAGGGACCAAAGGGATCTGTAATCTAAATATGTGTAATCCTTTTAAACATGTTTCCATATTTGTCATGTTGTGCAAGAAAAATCAGACCAAAAGGGGGAAAAAAAAAACACGACAAAGAAAAAACCAGGACATTTTCAAGGTCTCTCCTAAGAACTTTAGAGTTGATTGTATGAAGTGGGAGACACTGGCACAGGACTGTTCAGGATGGGGTGTCCTTATCATAGAAGGTGCTGTGCAGAATTTAATTAGCTCACAAGAAACACAAGATATTCAAAGTTAGGGAATCTAGCCCTAAGTTTTTTGAGGGCAGGGCGTATCTTTTGCCTCTTTTGTATCCTGAGCAGTTAGCAAACTGCCTGGCACATTTTAAGTGCTTAATAAATATTTGTTAATTGATTGATTATATTTAAGCAGTCAATCATATAATAACCTACTCAGAATTCAGCATCAAATTCTTCATTTGTAAAATGAAGATGATAATTGCATCCATTTCCCAGGATTGTTGAGAAAAATCAATTGAAATAATAGATGAAAGATGCTTTGCAAACCTTAAAGCAAGATATATAAATGTTAAATTGTTAATACTGTTACTATTATTACTACCACCACCAATATCATCGTATCCAAACCTTTCATATTAGGATTAGACTGCTCAGTGGAGGGTTAGACTTGCAGTCAGGAAGACATGAATTCAAATCCTGCCCTAGATACTTACTTGCTATGTGACCCTAGGCAAGCCATTTAACCTGTTTCAGCCTCAGCTTCTTCACCTGAAAATGGGGGTAAAAATACCATCTCCAAGGGCAAACTTCTTAGCCTCTCCCAGTCTCAATTTCTTCATCTGTAAAATAATGAGAATAATAAAAATATTATAATGACCATAAAAGCATAATAAATGTATTCACCTCTCAGGATTGTTGTGAATTTCAGTTGAGATTATCTGTAAAGTGCTTTGGAAATTGTAAAGACCTTTGTAAATATGAGCTGTTTTGGACATTGAAGCCTATGACTTATTGAAGGCCATATGGCAGAATGGTCTGATCGATCTTTCATCTTGCATCAGAGTTCTTTTTTAGTCCTTTATGTGATTCTTTGGTGTAATAAGTGCATTATCATATTGCCCTTAGTTATTTCCGGTTCCTGGCTATTCCAATAATAGATGAGTTGGCAATGATAATGCACTTATTGTACTCTGAGTACAGGGACCAAAGGGATCTGGAAGATAGCCAGTCTGTGGTCTAGCCTGCCAGGCCTGGCAAGCTTCATGTGCCTACGCCTGGAGCCAGCAGGGCTTAAGGGCAGCAGAACCAGGGTGGAAAATCATAGATCAGAGGAAGAAATAGTCCTTCTTTATAGTTCCTTAGCACTTGGTTTAGTAGAGAGAAATACATCTCTCTGATGATGGAGCTAGGAGAGGACAGTCTCTGGGCTAGAATCCTCTAAAAGGATCCTGGATGTATTCCAATCAGTGCAATTAGACTCTTTGATTTCCAGCAGAATCTGAATCCCTGAGCATTCACTGGATGTATCTATTCACCCAGAGAATCAATTTTCACCCACTGCTGTCCATTTTGTTCTCTCTCACTGGTGTTGAGGGTGGGAGGGGATCTATCTTCTTCACACTCAGCAGAGCAGCATGAGTTGCTCAATAAAGATATTTCTGTTCTCTTCTGCTCCAGATAACAGTCTACAGCCTCTCCCCCTTTCCCAGCTTCCATGGCAAGGGAGTCAGAGACAGAACTGTGTAGGATGTGCATGGCTAATAGGCCTCTCTGGGAGCTCTTCTCTCCTGAGATATTTAGCTCATCTCTGCTCTTCTGAAGCTAGGAAAGTATGATGCAAAATCCCAGCCTGTGATCTTATCCCAGACACCCTCCCTGCCCATTCAAACATGCATTTACTCAACATCTTGGGTTCATGTGACCAAGGGAGTGGGCCAGTGGGTATCATTTATTTAGAATTTGAAAAATCCTTCATTAAATACAATAAGTTAAGATGCTAAGAAAGGACATTATTCGATAGTTATTATGGCATAGTTTCAAGACAAGAAACAAAAAGTATGGACAAACAATTCTGTGGATGAAGAAGTGTAAATACAAGTGTTCCCCCAAGAATTGATATTAAAAATAACATTGCCAAATTACTTGAAATTTCTAGGCTTGTGTTTCCTTGTCTTTAAAAATGATCAGTTTGGAGTAGAGGATGCCTAAAACCATTTGAGGGTTAAAATTTGATGTGACAGGTTGGAGTCAGGAAGACCTGAGTTCAAATCCAGTTTCAGACACTTATTAGCTTGGACAAGTAACTTAGCCCCAATTGCCTCAAAAAGCTTTTTAATGTGACTATAATTCAATTTAGAAGCAGCACAGGTGCCTCAAAAATAGGCTAGAAATAGTGGGAAAACAGTGTGGTACAGTAGAAAGAACACCAGACTATATATCAGGAGAACTGAGGTGTGATGTTAGGTAAGTCATTTATCATTCTGGACCTCAGTTTCCTCATCTGTAAAATGAGGGAATTGGATTGGATCAACTCTAAGGTTTTTTCTGACCTGTATTCTTTCTGGCTAATGTTGCTGGCTGTGGCAGGAAGATAAGGCTTACAAATCTTTATCCACTAGGCTCTCACATTTCCACTGGCAGGAAAAAAAGAAGAGTTTTCTTCCCATTTTGATTTGGAGGAAATCTAGGTGGGATAGTTTCTGGCAGCTCCAAGTATGTCAAAACTGGGACTTGAGCCCAAATCACCTGACTTCCAGTCTCATGCTCTCTTCACCCTGACAATATTTCTTCACTGGTGAGAGACATTTTTGTCTTGTGGAATAGAAAGTGATCCCTGCTGTGCTTTTAACCTGAGCCTTTTGAGAGAGAAGGCTAAATTTGATCCTGATTTATATTCTCCAGGGCTCAAGTTCATTGTTTTTCTGTGTATCTTTCTTTTCCTTTCTACCTCCTAGAATCCCAAGTCTTTGAAAAGCCATGGAGGGAGAAATAATAATAACTGACATTTATTTGGCACTTTAAAGTTATTTCATGTTATTTCATTTGCTTCTCATAACCCACTGTGAAGTAGGTACTGCTAGCCCCATTTTACAGATGAGGAAACTGAAAATTGGAAAAGTTTGTTGCCTCTTTCTCTGGGATGATGTGAGTAGCTGAGATTCCAAATAGAAGGAACTAAGGTTTGAAATTGGCTGGACTTTATAAGCTTTGGATTTAGTGCCTTACTGTTATTTGTACTTTTTTTGGTTTTATTTTGTTTTGAATGATTAGTTAAGAGGGTCAAACTACCAGACTTCCCTTTCTATCAAATCCTGGGGTTTAGTTTAAGGACACTGAGGCTGAAAAACAAACCCATGGTCTCTTGGTCCTTGCATCCCATTAACTATTATAGAATTAGACTTTTAGAATTAAAAAAAGAATCATAGAGATCTTCCCCCCTCACACACTTTTTAGATAAAGAAACTGAGGCATGAGGAAAATTAAGCTCCATAACTGTTTTCACTCCAGATCCAGGTATTTTGTCACAGTTGAATCCAGGCCTCTTGAGTTTCAGTTCAATCATGAGATCTAGATCTAGAGCTGGAAGGGATTTTGGAGGCCATTTAATCCAACCCTTTCATTTTACAGATAAAACTTAACCGAGACTAAGGGAAATTACCTAAAGTCACACAGGAAGTTAGTATCTGAGACAGGATTTTGAGAGACTTTCTCTTGATGTGATTTTACCAAATCCTAGTTTTTTGGTTCAGATTGTGCTTTGGTGGGAGTCTTCAAACTTGTATTGCTCCAAAAACCAGTTTTCAGCTTCCTCAAGCTTTCTTCTAGCTGTCCCAGGAGTGACTTGAGTACTGAGCTTCTACTTCTGAATTATCTTTTGGCCTCTTCAAGGATATATAGAGAGCATACCCAAGCTTCTTCATCTCTTTCTGTCAATTCCTAGAAACTAACTCCCTGCTAACTTTTTTTAACCACCCAATAACCTTTGGCAACATCTTATTTGTAATAGATGAGTAGAGGAAAATTTCCTGGTCCATTCCCCTGAACTGACCTGACCAGGTCCTTTAATTTGCAGGGGCCTCAGTGCCTAATTCTGGTGCTCTTTCCAAACCAATTTTTTTTTGTCTGAGGCTCTTGTCTTCCTCCAGGATCTCCAAACGTAATCCACAATGTCCATTTAGGGTCCATTTTTACTATTTTGCAAAAGTCATGTCTTGGCCATGTAGCCTGGACCAGCATCTCCTAGCTTTAGGGTTCCCATTTTAGGACTAAAGGATTCTCTTTTTCCTTACTGTAGTTCAATCACACTTGACTCTCTGTGATGCTGAAAATCATGCTGTTCATGGATTTTCTTGATAAAGATACTGGAGTGCTTTGCTATTTCCTCTCCAGTTCATTTTACAGATGAGAAAACTGAGGCAAACAAGATTAATTCCTTTGCCCAGGGTCACACAGGCTAGTAAGGATCTGAAGTCAGATTTGAATTCAGGAATGAGTCTTCCTGACTCCAAGCCTAGTACTCTATCCCCTGTGCCACCTAGCTGCCTCTCTCTTTTCTCTAGAATCCTTCTAATTGTTATTTTGTTTGTTTACTTTTGAGTTCATTGTCTTTCCATACAGAAACTTCCTGTATTATGAAGACACTCTGCTCTATATTGGAGAATTGCTAATTGCCTTAAGGATAAAATGCAAACTCTTTCCTTTGGCATGTAAAGCCATTCAGGACCCCATGTTATCTTTTCAGTCCCGTTTTAGATCAGTCCCTTCAAGTTCTACCTAATTCAGCGACACTGGTTTTCTTGAACTTCTCTTCCAGACAGTATTCCATCTGCCATTTTTGTGCCTTTGCTTTGGTAGTCCCTCATGCCTCAAAGGCACAGCCTTCTTCAGCCTCAGAGAATCCTTTGTTTTCTCAAGATTTCATTCAAGTACCATGAAGCCTTTTTTGATCCCTTCGCTTCCTCCCCACACATATGCCCCTACTGTTGGTACCTTCCTTCCTGAAAACACTTGGTAATTTTTTAGATGCATTCTGTATGTATGGGACAGTAGTAACCACACAAACAATCAGTCTCCGAACAAGAAAAGCAAAAAGGGGTTTATTATGATCTCATGAGAAAGGGCAACTCCCAATAGACAAGATATCATCAGTAAAGGAGTGAAAAGTGCAAACACAGGATTATATAGATTCTAACCAGAAGCCCCCACTCAGCCCTCTGAACTTTTCTTCCACTGGCTGGAGAGTTATAATTTACACAGAGACTAAATATGGATCCCAGAACACACTTTACCTTATTAGATACTTAAATGCTAATGAAAAGGGGGGGTGAGACAGGAGGGAAATGTTTGTTTATCTAAGATAATTGAACACCTGCAGCTTTTAGCTACAGCTCAACTTATTGCAAAGTCTCAAGTCACAATTAGGGCATAGGTCAAGGACACATTCTTATGAGAGGTCTCCACTCAGTTTATCCCATACATGTATATTCTTATATATGTACTTATTATCTCCTGTGAATGAATGTAAGCTCCTTGAGGGCAGAGACTATTCGCTTTTTCTTCTACCTGGTCAGCACCTCGTGCAGGGTCTGAAGGCACTGAAATGTTAAGTGAACTATTTCTGGTCACACAGTAATATGAATCAGAAGTAGAGCTTAAATGCCAGTATCCCTGATTTCTATCTGCTTTATCCACTATGCCATAGTGTTTATCTACTTTTTTCTCTCTCCCTTTCCCACTTATCTCTTCACTTCACTCCCCTTCCCTTCCATTTTCTCTCTTCTCCCTTCTTGAATCTGTATGGGATAAAAATACGAATCCCCGACTCAAAATCATTACTCAGAGAGATCTCTCAAAGTGAAGATTAGAAGTTTATAGAATCTCAAAAAATTCTGGACGATCCTTTCTCCCTGGGGCAAGCTAGGGAGGAAAGTGAGGCCGGAGTTTCTAGCTTGAACAGATGTTTTATAGATAGAGAGAGCCACAGGTAGGCAGGACCTGCAAGTCTCCAGAACAAAATGTTTCCAGGTTACTTATCACTACAATACTAGCTTACCGGGGCTTTGCTCAAACCCACATTACAGCACACATTTAGTCGGCCTGACATTGTTGACTTCACAGATATTTGCCAGATCTCTTGCAAATAGGATTCCTGATTGAAAGTCCGGTCTGCCTTTGTTATTTAAAAAGCTTTTCCTGCAGTGTTTTAGTTAGCTATTCCCAGTGAAAAACCACACCAATCTCTCACAGTCATTATTCTGAGAAGTTCTCAATTTTCCATTTCATTCAAATCTTTCTCCCAAATTCCCTTTCTTGACCCAATCTTTTTCTCGCTTACTCCTTTTTCTCTCTCCATGACCTTTCCTTCATTCCCTCACCTTTCCTCCTTTTCTCCTTTCTTTATTCTCCTCTCTGTCTATCTTCCTTCCTCTCCCTATGCCTCTCCCCCCCTTTGTCTCTCCTTTCCCTTCTCCCCATCAGTCACTCTCCCTTTTCCTCCTCTCTCTTCCCTTTCCCTCTCTCTCTCCCTCTCTACTTTCCTCTCTCTCCCTTCCTTCCTCCCCCTTCCCTCCTTTCTCCTTCTCTCTCTCCCCATTCCTCTCTCTCTCTCTCTTTTCTCTCTCTCCTTCACTCCCTCTTTTTCCCCTCCTTCCCTCTCTCTCTTTTTGTCTTCCTCTTCCACTCCTTCTCTCTCTCCCCCTCTCCATATTATCTGTACAGAATTAAATTCACTCTAGAGGACATGTGGTCCTCTTTCAATTTAACACTATTGATAAATGTGTTGATTTTTGCCGAATTCCTAGGTTGCTGGCATAGTTGATTAGGCAAAGTAATTAGAATGCTAATCTTCTATAACTAGAGCTACAAGGTGTACATCAATCTCAGATTCTGTCAGAATCCTAAATTTAGGGTTTTCATCTGTACCTATCAGAATTTCTAATTCTGAAGGTTTTAAACTGATGCTTAGAATAATAGACAAGCATTTTAAGAATATTAATGATTTGTCCAAAGATGCCATCATCCCCAAAGTAATCCTAGCTACTCTGGCACTTTTTTTTTTGGCTTCAAGGAAAGTTGCTGGTGTCATGACTCTGGGCTCTAAACTGGGAAATGATTTCAACAACTACATAATTATTTGAGAAACAGAAGATCAGGAGTGGAGCATAGCTTCCCAGGAGTGACCTGAGCACTGAGCTTCTCCCTCTTAGTTATCTCTTGTGTTTTTGAGGGATAGATGTAGATTACCCCCAAACTTCACCATCTCTTTCTGTCTAGACCTAGCAGCTCCCTGTTAGCTTTTTAATCATGCTGGAGTTCTTTAGAACCCTGTTGTATCCACAGTCTCCTCCCACCTGTTCTCTTTTGCCAGTAGACAAAGGGAGCATTGACTTAAAGAAATGAAGGCAGTGGATATCTTTTTCTAGGCAACTAAGCATTTAAGATTTCTAGTTCTTTCTCTGAACAATACATTCCTCTAAGTCTCATGCCCACTCCAAAGCTGGAGACAGTGGCCAGAACAGATGGCCTGTTGACCACCATCTTCCCTTTCTCTTGCACATGCCTTAGTCTAAGGATATAAATCTTTGAAAAGATGGAGGAGGTCGAGTCATTTGCACATGTTAGTGATTAACAATGTGAAATAGTTTTGTTCAAGGGAAAGAAGACATTAGAAGTGTTATACTGGGTCAGTTTTATCTTCTACCTAGCCCAATATTCTGTCTGGTGGGAGCACAAAGGGATAGTCTGTGGAAGGGATTATATACTATTATATTACCCTGGCCAAAGAATTAGTCATTGAGTGACCAACCTCATAGTAATGAGTCTCTTTGTGCTTAGCTAGGTTGATCCCCAATTAATAGTCCCAGAATATTATCAGGATTATATTCATGGTATTTTCTTAGAAGTTTATATATGTATCTTCCTGTCTCATTTCCTCCATCTCCCAAATTTCCCTTACAATTTGAGGGTACATTTCTTTAAACATTTATTTTATTTACTGAATGCAATTATATTGTGACTGAACTCTACTGAATGCGACCTCTTGGCTAACAAATCCCAGAAATTTGCTACCTGTCAAGTAATGTAGCATTTCCTTTTGTTTGTTCTATAGGTCTTTCTTTCTTTCTTTTTTAAAAATTACTCACTTAAAAGTATTTTTTAATTGCATGTAAAAATAGCTTTCAACACTCATGTTTGTAAGATTTTGAGTTCCAAATTTTTTTTTCCTTCCTTCCCTCCCACCTCTTCCCAAGACAGCAAGCAATCTGATATAAATTATACATGTTACAGTTCCTTCTTTAAAACTTCAGGGGGACTTTCCTAGTCTTCATGTAAAAAATTTGATAAGAATGCCCATTTTTACCTTACCCATGCTATACATGATTCCATAGATTTCAGGCCCTTCTTGGAGGCCATATTGATGTAATCACAGATATCCTTTACATGCTGATCGCATTTTGACTGTTTCTTTCCAGATCAAAGAGGCCTATCATTTATGATCAGTCTCCTGTGCTATCCCCTTGATCATTTTAGTTACTCTTTCCAATTTGCCTGTTCTAGTAATAACAACTGACATTTATGTGGCATGTTTAAGATTGTTAAAGACTTTATACATATATGGAAAGGATCAAATGTGTTAGTATATGCCCTTTGCAAAACTTAGAATTCTATAGAAGTATATGAACTATTATTATCTCATTTGAACCTTCCAACAAGTCTGTGAACTATTATCTACATTTCACATATGAGAAAATAGATTCTC
Source organism: Myrmecobius fasciatus (assembly GCA_023553655.1). NCBI lineage: Eukaryota > Metazoa > Chordata > Mammalia > Dasyuromorphia > Myrmecobiidae > Myrmecobius > Myrmecobius fasciatus. The sequence goes on from JAJPUD010013369.1 coordinate 27,663, forward strand.
AGAGAGAATTTTTTTTTTGCTCACTGCCACAGAATTAATTAAATATCAGAGGATTTTACATTTGATCCTAGAGATAGGAGCCTCTGGAGTTTATTGAGAAGGGGGATGACATGAGCAAATCCAAACTTTAGGAAAATCATTTTGGTAACTTTGTGGAAAATGGATTGGAATGAGTAAGACTTGAGAGAGAGAGATGAATAGGAGGTTGTAACAATAGTCAGATGAAAGGTGATGGGGAATGGAGAGAAGGGAACATAGTGAAGAGATATTGTGCGGATATAAAGGATTAGATTTGGTAGCATGGATATGTGGGACAATGAAAAATGAGGAGTTAAAGATAACACCGAAGCTGTGATCTTCGATAATAAGGACAGTGGTGATCTCAATTGTAAAGAGAAGTTCAAAATAGGGGTGGGTTTAGGGAAAAGATAATTTCACACATGCTGACTTTGAGATGTTTAACCAAACATCCAGTGTGAAATGACCAGTTGGAGCTCAGGAGAAGATGAAATATGTAAATCAGGGAATCATTTGCATAAAAATGGCAATTGAACACATGGAAACTATAAGATTACCAAGTGAGAGAATGTAGGAAGAAAAGTGAGCCTAGGATAGAGATATGGAGGATAGCCATGATTAGTGGACATAATATAGCTAAAGAGCCAAAGAGAAGGAATGGTCAATCAGAAAGAAGTATCACAGAAACTCAGAGAAGAAAATATCCAAGAGTGGTCAACAGTGTCACATGCTACAGAGAGAGAAAGTAGCATGAGAATTGAAAAAAGACCCTTAGATTTGGTAATTAAGAAATTACTAGCACCTTTAGAAAAATTAGTTTCAGTTGAGTGATGAAACTGGGAAATCAAATTGAACAGAATTTGTCAGAAGGTGAGGATAGTGGAGGTGAAAGAACTATACACAGTTTTGTTTTTTCCACAATTTATCTGAAAAGTGAGAGTGGGGGGAGAAGCTATAAAATGATAAGCTAATGGAGATGGTAGGATCCTGAGAAGGCTTTTTGTTTGTTTTTGAATAAGGAGTGAGACTTGAATGAGTTTGTAGGCAGCAAAGGAGATTCAAATAGATAATAAGAGATTGAAAACTAAACAAAGAGAAAATGATAATGGGGATACTCTACTGGAGAAGACAGAAATTGTTGAGATCGGGTTCCAATTCAAACATTTCATCATTGTGTGGCAGCAGGCAAATCTCAAACCTTTGAGAACCTATTTTCCCCATGGGAAATGGGGAATGATTTGACTTCCACTACCTCACTTACAAACCTCTTATTAATAAAGTGCTACATAAAAACTATTGTTAATATGCTATTAGTCATGAGAATCTGTACGAGAGATAGAAAAAAAAGTGAAAGGATAGAAATAAGAAACTTGATAAAGGCCAACTGGAAAAGATTTTGTTTTATTTAACATAGCAAATAGAGGAGATAACAGCAAATAGAGGAGATAGGTAAGCTAAATAAAAATAGTTAACATTTATATCATGATTTAAGGTAGCAAAAGAGCTTTACATATATTATTTTATTTGATCTTCACAAGTCTGTGAGGAAGGTGCTATTACTATTCCCATTTTTCAGATGAGTAAACAGAGGCTGAGAGGTTAAGTGACCTACCCAGAATCACAGGCCTGATAAATATCTGAAGAAAAATATGAACTTAGGGTTTCCTGACTCCAAGAGAATCTCTGCATCCATAATTCCACAATGCCTTTCTAAGGGTGACCCAGGTTCAAGATTCAGTTCCAATATTTCCAGTTGGGTGACTGTGAACACTTAATCTTTAGAGCCTGTGTTTTCTCTTCTGGAACACATGACAATTTGATCACACAGTCTTTGTCCCAAAGTTGTTGTGAGGAAAGAGTCTTATAACTGCAGAAGTAGGAGTTGTTACTATTTCCAAAAACTCTTCAAAATGTGTAGGGTTTGTGGGCTTCAGAAATACAGTACCTTTAGGGAACAATACAGAAATTTTAAAAAATACTAATGACAATAGTAACTAACATTTTGAAAGTGTTGATTTTAGAATCAGAGAATTTTAAAGCTAAAAGGAACCTAAACAGCCATCTGACCCACATTTAAAAAGCAAACCCTCCTATAACATCTCCAACAAGGGTCATCCAGACTTCCAACAGGAAAAATCTGCCACCTCTCTAAACCAACCATGTCTCTTTAGAATTCTTTAATTGTTAGAAAGTCTGTCTTTGTACATAGCCTAAATTAGATTCTTTGCTTGCTATTCTTGGTTCTTCTCTCTGAGATAAAATAGATCTAATCTCATGCTTCCACATGATAGCCCTTTAAATTTTTGAGCATAACTATTAGGATTCTCCTAAGTTTTAATCTTCTCAAGGCTAAGCATCCTTTATCTACTCCTTATATGACATAGACTGAAGACATTTCACCTCACTGGTGAATCTATTTGGACACTTTCTAGTTTATCAATGATGACTAGAAGTAATACTTCACAGGTATTCTGATCAGAGTACAAAGGGGCTATCATTTCCTTATTCCTTGACAGTATGCCTCTCAATTAAGTCCAAGGACACATTATGTTTCTTAGCCACCTTGGCACATTGTTGGCTCATAATGAATTTGTGTTCCACTAAACCTCCCCAGATATTTCAAATTTTATTTTATTTTTTTGAATTTTTTATTTTCAGTTCCTAATTTTCCCTCCTCCTACCCCTCCCCCCAGCCATTGAGAGAGAGAACACAATATGATACCCTTATACTTATTATTATACACATAAAGTCATGTAAAACATATTTTTACCTTAGCCATGCAAAATAAAGAAATAAAAATAAAGAAAGTAAAAAAAATGCTTTCATTTGTGCTCAGAGTTGATCAGTTTGATCTTTGGATGTGGATAACATTTTTCATCATGAATCCTTTGAAATTGTTGTGAATCATTGTGTAGATCAGAATAGCTAAGTCTTTCACACTGGTCTTTGTTACATTATTGCTGTTACTATGTATGGCTTATTTTACTTTGTATCAACTCATATAGATCACCCCAGGTTTTTCTGAAATCATCCCCTTTATCATTTTTCATAGCACATTAGAATTTCATCACCATCATATACTATAACTTTTTCAGCCTTTTCCCAGTTTATGAACAGTCCCTCAATGTTCTTTGCCATCACAAAAAAGTTGCTATAAATATTTTTGTTCATATGGATCCTTTTCCTTTTCCTTTGATCTCTTTGAGATACCCAAGATCTTTTTTAGACCAACTGCCACTGTCTAACAATGACAACTCCATCCTTTACTTGTGAAGCTGATTTTCTGAATCCAAACATAATACTTAGTATATTGCTACTTAATTTCATCTTATTGAATTCAGCCCAGTGCTTTAAAAGCCTGTCAAGATCTCTTTGGATCCCGAGTATGTATTATTTAATCCATCCCAGCTTTGGTTTTTGTGCATATGTATTATTTCATTTGATCCTTACAACAATCCTATAAGATAGGTGCTAGCTTATAATTCTTAAAGAGTAAATAATAAAATCCCCGCATTGTACTTAGGGCTTGTCTTCTGAACACTACTTAAAACAGATCAAGATGATAGCTCCTCTGTCATATTTTGTCCATTCATAGAATCTTGTGAAATGCTTGTTTTATTCTTGGAAAGGAATTAGTATCATTTTTAAATGTGAATATTTCCCTTTGTTCTCTTTTCTCTTATAATTCTCTCTTTTCTTATAATTTATAAAAAACTTTGAGACCAGTTTTACTACCCATGCCTTGGATGATCTTAACACATTATTCATAGAGAAATATACCTCATAGCCCATGACAGAATATCCCTTCAATCCTAACCTAATAATTAACTTTTAAAATTAATTTAAAAATTTAAGTTAACTTTGTTGTAGAACTTTGACAGAGGCTTTTTAGAAATGTAAATGAATTATTTCTGTTGGCTACTCCACATATTTATTTACCATTTTAAAAGAAGCTTATGAGATAACAGGAATCAGATGTAATTTCCTCTTATTAGAAATTTTTCTTTTCCTCAATGGATTTTTTTTTCTTTGATTTTATTGGTATAGGGAACTTTTGATAAGGAAATTTCCTTTACCAATGTAACTTGACAACTATCCTGTGACTTATAAACTTATCAAGTTGCCTGGGACGAACAAATGAGAAATTAAGTGACTTGCCCAGGGTCATACAGCCAGTATGTGTCAGAAACAGTATTTGAATCTAGGCCATCCTGATTCTGGATACAGTTTTCTATCCACTGTCAATGATTATAAACTTAAATAGAAAGGGATTGTTGCAGGATGCACATTGACTTAGAAAACCACAAATTAATGTTATTCATATTATATTGTATTTTTACTTATTTTGTTGAATATATCTCAATTATATTCTTTATATATAATATAACTTTGTTTGATACCCCTGTATTCCATCACATACTCTCTCTTGGCATAACCAATAGAGTTTATTTGTTTTAAGTGTTTAAATCCTAGAGCACTGATCCTGGAGTCAGAAGGACCTGGGTTCAAACCAGGTTTGATTCCCCATTCTCTAGTATTCTCCACTTTCCCTGCCAGAATGTCAACTCTTGTTAACACCATAATATTCAATTATTTTTAAAAAATTGAACACTGTAATACAGGAAATAATGAGAAAACTTTTGAAAACATCTGAATATAGAATACAAGACATGAATTGAAAGAATCCAGAGATTTCTAAGGGGGAAAACTCCAAAACAAATAATGATTAAACTAAATAATTACAATGAAAAACAATAAATTCTGCAAATAGTCAAGTGAATTATTGAGCTAAATGCTTCTGAGAGGATTTAGAAAAAATGACTTTTGTCATTTCTTTGATGCAATAATTAATTCTATCACATTCATATATAATACTTTGTTTAACTCAGTAGGTGAGTAATCTCAATTTCTAGTTTTTTGCTACTACAGAAAGGATGAACACAATGTCTTAAATTTGATATCTTAATTTATATTCTATACCCTACGTAGTCACCAAATACTAAGCCTATTATATATGCCAGGCACTATGCTAGGTGCTGGAGATGCAACTATAAAGAAAGGAAGAGAAGGTTTCTCTTAGGTGGAGTTAAGCAATGGAATGTGTTCTTGGTATGCAGGATGGCCATTGGTAATGCACGGAGACAGGCAATGGAGTGTAGTGAGTGAGGAACTGATAGAAGGCCAATTTTGGGGGAATAATATCTAATGAGACTGGGGCCATATTGAATAGGCTTTAAAAGTGAAATAGAGTTTATATTTTATTTCAGAAGCAATAGGAAGCAACTGGAGTTGGTTGAATAGGAGAATCACTTGGTCAGATATTTACTTAAGAAAAATTACATGGGCAAACAGTATGTAATTTGGACTGGGGTGGTAAGAGATTTGAGGCTGGGGGACCAATTACAAAGTTGTTTTTAATAATATAAGCAAATGATGAAGGCCTGAGTTAAGGCTATGTAAATGGAAAGAAGATGTAAGAGACATTGTGAAGATCGACACAACAAGATTTAGCAGCTGATTAGATAAGTGGGGTGAGAGTGAGGATGTAAAGAATCAAGACAATGCTGCAATTATGAACTGAGGAAATGAAAGAATGGGCATGCCTTCTACAATAGGAATGTTTAGAAGAAGGGAGGGTTTAGGGGGAAAGATAATGAATTCAGTTTTATATATGTGGAGTTTAAGATGTCTCTGGGATATCTGGTTTGAAATGGGTAAGATAATGGAACTGAATATGGAAATATTGGTATCACCTGAATAGAGATGATAGTTAAACCCATGAGTGCTGAAGTGATTGAGGAGAGGAAAAGGAAAAGAGAGCAGAGGAAAAGAGGAGAGAGAGAGAGGGAAAGAAAAGGAAGAGAGGGAGAAGAAGACGGGGGAGGGAGGGAGAATAGAAAGAGAATAGAACCTTGAGAATGCCTATAGTTAAGGGTCATGCTGTGAATGATGAACCAGCAAAGGAAACTGACAAGTGATCATACAGGTAGGAAGCAAACTAGAAGAAGGAGGGTTATGAAAACCCAAAGAGAAGAAGATATCTAGGAGGACAAAGTAGTCAGTAGTATCAACTATAGCAGAGAGATTGAGAAAGACAAGACCATCAGATTTGGTCATTAAGAGATCATTGTTAACTAAGGAGAAAATGGTTTCAATTTCGGGAGGAGATCAAAGCCCAGGAGGACTGAAGTGTGTGAGAGGAGAGAAAAGTAAAAGTAGCAATTATAACTTTTTAAAAATAGTTTTTTATTTTTACTTATTACATATAAAAAGCAATTTTAAAAATTCATTGTTTTGGGTTTTTTTTTGGGGGGGGCAAGACAATTGGGGTTAAATGACATAAGTGTCTGGATCTGGATTTGAACTCAGGTCCTCCTGACTCCAGAGCTGGTGCTCTATTCACTATGCCAACTAGCTGTCCCTAACATTCAGTTTTTATTGTTTATTTATTAAGCAAATGATATTTCTATTTATTTTTTTAATAATAGCTTTTTATTTTAAAAATATATACAAAAGTCTTGTTCCAAATTTTTTCTCCCTCCCTTTCCTCATCCCCTCCCCAGCAAATCCAATATATCATTCATTAAGTTTTTGAATGAAATTCTGACTTCCAAATTTTTTACTTCCCTCCTTTCCATTCTCCCTCCCTAAGACAATAAGCAACTTATATAAGCACAATCACATAAAACATATTTCTATATTGCTGTTTATCCTTCATTCTGGAAGAGGACCATACATCAGGAAAGAGATATCATAACTTGCAAGTGAATTGGATTTAAGTGAAGGAGGGCTGTGCCAAGTCATTAGCCTCACTTTCTCCTCCAGAGCCATCTGGAGGATGCCAATGGCAAGATATAGATCAGGACAAATGGATTTGGCTTTGAATATAGTGAGAGGCCTTGACCTTTTTAACCCAATATTTTTCCCAGGTCTTAGTTTGTCTGAGGCAATGATTAGAGGTTAGTTAGCTAAGAAAGAACAATTATGCAAAACCAACTAATTTAATTCTTGAATTTGTATGGAAAATTCTGTACCAACATATTTCCATATTAGTCATGTTGTAAAAGATGAAACAGAAGAAAATACACACACACACACACAATATGAAAACAGTATGCTTCAATCTACATTCAGACTCTATCCTTTCTCTGGAAGTGGATAATATTTTCCATTATGAATCTTTTGAAATTGCCTTAGATCATTATATTGCTGAGAAGAGCTAAGTGAATTATAGCAATGTTTTTCTGTTCTGTTGCTGCTGTTGTTACTGTATACAATGTTTTCCTGGTTCTACTCCTTTTACTTTGCATCTCTATCTTGTAAGATAGACAGCTTTTTCAAGGAGTTTAGTTGTTAAAGGGAGGAAAGATATTGGATGATAGTTGTAGGGAATGGTAAGGTTTAGTGTAGGTTGTTTAATGATGGAGAGATTTGTAATAGGGGAGTAATGAATTGATAGGGAAGATTTGGGCAAGGCAATGACTGAGAATGTAGTCTGCTTGAGTAATTGGAAGAGTCAGATGAGAACAGGTACATATGTAGAGAGTCTGACCTTGGCAAGGAGAAAGACCCATAAGTGAGGGTAACTATTCACTAGTCTGCTAGCTCACCATTCAAGGTCTACATTTTCCAATAAGTAAGCTCCTGAAATCTACTATTTTCCTGGTCATCCCATGTGCATAAGAGGAGGTGGCCACCATTTCTCTCTTTCTTTTCTTTTTTTTCTAGTCTTACACTTTCTGCCCTGACTTAGCCTTCAGTGTTCCTAGACTACTGAGTCCAATTGCCATATTGTTGTATTCACTAATAGCAGTGAATGTGGGCTGACCCACTAGAGAAAGGCAGAGAAGCAGGGAGGGAGTTCAATGTGAATTTGGATCCAAGGACAGGAAGCTATTGTGGAAGATTTTGATGAACAATTTTTTGTTCCAAGTTTTTAGTTGGGAAAAGTGATTAAGGAAGCCACCAGGAGATCTTGTTGCTCCAATCTTGCAATCCAGTCTTGGCTCTGCTACTGATTCATTAGGCAATCTCAGACAAATCATTTCATTTCTCTAAGCCTTAGTTTTCCCATCGGCAAAATGAGAGGATTGAATTCTTAAGCTCCCTTCTTCTCCATCCCCAAATGGCTACTTGAATTTATTTGCTTGTTGCTTAATGATCCTGGCACAAAATAAAAATTAGCCAATATTAAGAAAATGGAAACACTGATTAAAAAATCATAACAGCTTGATAGAAATTAATGTTTACACAAACAAAAGAGTAACTTTAAATATTTTGTCAGCAAGTAGAAAATGAATTCTCTAAATTAAAATTAAAAGAAAAAAATTTCTGAAAACCCAAGTAATATGTGTGGGGAGAAGAGGCAGTACCCCTTTTACATCTTTCTTAATTATGGGTACTTCCAAATTTTCTCTGCTCTCTGGACTTCTCAGCTATATTTGCCCACTATCCAAAAGAATGAGGCCAGTTAAAGGGCATTCTATATCATCTAGTGCCATGTGATGCTGAAGAGTGCCTAAGGATAGCATGGAGATGACTCAGGGGAACTTCTTGGAGTGACATCTCCATATTTGTTTTGTTTTGTTTTGTTTTGTTGGGTAAGGCGATTGGGGTTAAGTGACTTGCTCAGGATCACACAGCTAATAAGTGAACATTTGAACTCAGCTCCTCCTGATTCCAGGACTGATGCTCTATCCACTGTTCCATTTAGCTGCCCTCAGCGAACGTAGATCCTCTCCATAGCACATGACCTTGGTTCTAGGTCATAGCTGCTAGGCAGTGCCATAGTGCATAGAGCATTGGTCCTAAAAACAGGAAGACTCATCTTCATGAGTTCAAATGCAACTTCAGATACTTACTAGTTGTGTAACTTTGGGCAAGTCACTTAATTGTATTTGCCTTAGTTTCCTCATCTGTAAAATGATCTGGAGAAGGAAATCCAAACCACTTCAGTATCTTTGGCAAGAAAACCCCCAAAAGAGCCAGAAAGAGTCGGATAGTACCAAGATAACTGAACAATACAGAACATTGTTAGAAAGTGGGATGAAGAGAGGCCTCCTATATAGGTGGCACCTGAGCTCATTGCTGGTCTTTGCTCCTATTACTTCCCTTCTCTAGTGTTTCAAGGTCCTCATCAGGACTGGGTGAATTAAGGCCTCTTTTAACTCTGAATCTATGACCTATGATTACATGACCCCAGCGTCTTTACCTTTCAACTCTGCTCTTTTCACTCCTCCACATTACACCCTGGAAAAGAAAAGCTTTTCATTCTTTCCTAAGCCAAGAAGTCCCTTTCTGATACTTCTAATCATTAAGCAAACTGGTTAGGAGCTAGATGATGATAATAATAGCTGAATTTCTATAGAGCTTTAAGGTTTGCAAAGTGCTTTACATTCTTCAGTTCCTTTGTAACCAAGAGGTCCCAGTGCTAGTTTCCTAATGGAATGAAGGTTATAAATTATTCTAACTCCAACTGGTACAGTTGGCTTCAGTACAGAACGTTGTGGACAATAATCTCCCCGCTTTTCCCATTCTCCCTCCATCTATCTGCCCTCTCTAGTAGAGATGCACTGGTCAGGTGCCCTACTTTTCCTGTACAATGGGAGGTGCAGAGAACAGGTGCCCTGCTTTCCCCCAGGTGTCCCCTCTCAGCCTTACCCTCCGGGAGAGTGCTGGGAACAAGGAGAACTTTTGTGTGAGACAGAAGAGTCCAGGAAGAGACAAGAGAGAAGACAGATGTTGGATCCCACTGAGGGACTAGTGGCACAAAGCCTAGGGTGGGATTTGGTAACAGTGTTGCAAGGGCCAAGCAGTAGAGGAAACAAGAAACCATTAGCTTATTGCCAAGGTCTTTTGGACTCTTACTCAACTCACTTCCTTTCTCTCCCTTTCCCTCTCTCTCTTTCCCTCTCTCCTCTCTCTCTCTCTCCCTCCCTCTCTCCTCTCTCTCTGTCTCCCTCTCTTTCCCTCTTTCTCTCCTCCCTCTTTCTCCTCTCCCTCCTTCCCTCTTTCTCTCTCTCCCTTTCTCTCTCCCCCCCTTTCTTTTTCCCTCTCTCCCTCTCTCCTCTCTCTCTGTCTCTGCTTCCCTCACTCTCCCTCTCCCTCTTTCTCCCTTTCTCCCTTCCTCTCCCCCTCCTTTTTTCCTCCCTCCCCCTCTCTCTCCTCTCTCTCTTTTCCTCTCTCCTCTCTCTCTCCCTCCCTCTCTCTCCCTCTCTCTTCTCTTTCTCCCTCCCTCCCCCTCTCTCTTCTTTCCCTCTTTCCTCTCTCTCTCCCTCTCTTCCTCCCTTTCCCTCTCTCCTTCCCTCTCTCCCTCCCTTTCCCTCTCTCTCTCTCTCTCTCTCTCTCTCTCTCTCTCTCTCTCTCTCTCTCTCTCTCTCTCTCTCTCTCCCTCCCCCTCTCTCTCCCTTTTTCCCTCCCTCTTCCTCTTTCTCCCTCTCTCCCTCCCTCCCTCCTTTCTCTTTCTTCCTCCCCCCCCCTTCTCTTTCCCCTTTCCTCCCTTCCAGGCAATGGAGAGCAAGCTGCTGATTGGAGGCCGAAACATCATGGATCATACCAATGAGCAACAAAAAATGTTGGAGCTAAAAAGGCAAGAGATTGCTGAGCAGGTAAAGATGTCCTTCTAGACCAATGGGCTATGGCCAAAAAGTTGAAATGAGAGAACTTGGGTTCAAATGATCAAATAGCCAGTTTGTATAATGGATAGAATGCTGAACCTGGAGTCAAGAAGATGTGAATTCAAATTCAGTCACAAATATTTCCTACTTATGTGACTCTCAAGCAAGTCACTTAACACCTGTTTCCTCAGCTATAAATTGGGGTCCCTAGAGTTGTCATGAAAATCAATTTAGATAATACTTGTTAAGAGTTTACTACAGTGCCTGATATATAGTAGGTGCTTAATAAATGTTTGTTTCTTTCCTTTCTTCTTTCAAATCTCACTGTTGTCTCCTGTGCTGTTTCTTATCTGTAAAATTGTATTAGATAGCCTCTAAGTTCCTTTTCAATTCTAAATTCAAGATTCTAGGACGTTAAATCAGTCTTCCTTCTGGGGAGTAAAATTATCTTCAGTGGAATTCTTCAAGCACCTACAAGTCCAGTATATTTTGCTCTCTTCTTTGATTGGAGGGAATGACAGTGATTAGTACATGAGAAATGCCATGATGAATGCAACTGAGTCTTTTTAATCCATTAGGTCTGTCTCTGAGGTTTGTGGGAAAGCAAGGTAGTTGCTTTTCCTGACATCATCATAGGAGGTCAAGAACTATATGACCTATCCCTAAATCATCAAAAGTTGAAATATATTTAGTTTACTAGTATAACCTTGCCCTTAGTGTAGGAGAAATGAAACTGAAATTATGCCTATGATTTACCCAGGGAACACTACATTCCTGAAGTCCATGTGTAGGCTAGAGACTCAACAGAGAAATGTGAAAAAGGGCACAATAACTGTCATAACAAATGACCTTGTCTTAGTAGAGGAAGCTGAGAAGGAGAGGAAAAGTCTTGTTTGGGGTTAGGATGAATGGCAACATCAGGTCCATAAGGAATTACAGAGGATAAGAAGTAGATGGGATATAGATATTGTCTCCTGAACTCAGGACCCTGATCTTTTTCATTCATGCATGCATTCTTTTAACAAGAATTTATTAAGTATCTACTGTTTTATTAAGTGACATAGTAGATAGAGGGCTGATCCCCCCCAAAGCAGAAAACCTAAATTCAAATCTCATTTCTGACACATCTTGGCTGTCACTTTACCACAACATGTCTCAGACAACTTACCAAGACTATATATAAATTGCAGAGCAGGTGCAGATCTTCATTGATAAAGGGAGTTTTCCTATAGGAAGTGCTCTGAACCAATAAAATCACAGATCCAATTTATTTTTAAAATGAATTTAACCTAGGGATATGGAAATGAAAGCATAATAGTCACTGTCCTCAAGGAGGCCTTCTCTACAAGGAGACATTTAAGCCTGTTGTTATTCAGAAGGTTCTATATCAGTCAATTCATCAACAAACCTTTTTGAAGGGAAATAATGCCCACTCTCAAGAAGTTGATTTTCTATGAATCAGGAAATCTAGCAGGCTTCTTTGGTAGGAGAAATGGCTTAGTCCCTCCTCCCATGCAAGTTTTCCTGAAAAAAGATCCTGGAACCATTTTTACATCTTTGGTGGGTTCAGACCCTTAACATCACTTCCTGGTTGCCTGAGTACAGAACACCCATATGGGGTCCTTTGATCTTTAGCTAATGTACATCTCAGAGGAAAGGGATTCTTATTGAATATCCTTTTCTTGCTATGACTAAGTAAATCTCCTTTTGTTAACTGTGGACTGACCCATAATCATCTCCTTTTCTTTCAATATCTAGATAATCTAAACCACCAGGGGACTGGCTTGAATTAAGCCCAGAACAACTTAAATATTCTCCTTTTTTTCATGTACTTATTGTGTTAAACATCTTCTGCACTGCTTTGTCCTAGAAACGCAGAGAGCGGGAAATGCAACAAGAGATGTTGTTAAGGGATGAAGAAACTATGGAGCTCCGGGGAACCTATACCTCTCTGCAACAGGAGGTTGAAGTTAAAACAAAAAAACTCAAGAAGGTGAGAGTTACAGAGTGGCTTGGTAAAGGGGCTAGAGCAGTTAAGTGGTACAGTGGACAGAGCATTTGTCCTAGATACCAGAAAGTTGAAATCCAGCTTCAAACATTTACTGACTGTGTGACCCGGGGCAAATCACATTACCCTGTTTATCTCAGTTTCCTTATCTGTAAAATGAGCTGGAGAATGAAATGGCAAATGATGCCATTATTTTTGCCAAAAAAAAAATCTCAAATGGGGTCACAAGGATTGTACACTTAACAGAAAACAAATGAACAACAGCAAAGAGATTCTGAGAGGCAGAGAAAAAGAGGGATGTCCCAGACATACAAAGGCAATTTGGCTGTAACTTTGGGTGTCCAAAGGCCTCCCTTCTACTGTTTTGTGTGAATGCACATGTGTTCTTTTTATTTCCTACACTTCTAATGAAGTTATTGGTGTCCATGAGAGTGAAGTGTACTAGTCTATATACTTATATATATGTGTGTGTGTGTATATATATATATATAAAAGATTGGGAAATTTCTTCACTCTTAATCTCTGATTGGTCCTATCCTCAAAGTCTTATTGTTATTTAGTGGTCTTATTCTTTGTGACCCTGTGAACCATAGCCAGTACTGTCAGTCTTATAGATAAATTCCCTTCCTCACTGTGTCATTCCCAAATAATTATTTCGATGTTGTTTGTTGTCAAATTATTCCTAGAGTAGGGGAGAGGGCCTTAAAGAGACTCCAGAGTGGGGTGGATTACAAAAACTGGAACAGGGAATCAAGGAGAACCTCTAGGATGCTGGGAAGTTCATTCACTATCAGCAAAATATCAGGTGCTCTTAACAATTTGAGATCTAGAGAGGCCTGTAAATGGGTGGAGTTTCTATTAGGGCTTGGCCAGTGAGGCTAAAGTCCAGATGAACCTGCTGGAAGTTCCCAGGATCATAGCCATCTGACAGGTCCCAAACAAAGATTTGCCGCTGTGGCAGTTACTATGAACACACTTTCCTCAGAATCTGGACATACTCTCTGAATGCTCTTCATTTTGTTGCTGACAGGAAAAGGAGAAACATAGTTAATTAATAGGTAACTCACCACAGGAACTACTCTCTCTCTACTTTCTCCCAATGTGGTAAAGTGGAAAAGGACCAGCTCTAAAATCAGAGGACCTAGATTTAAATCCACCTCCGTGTAATACTGGACCAGTCACTTATGCTCCCTATTTCTTCAAGTGCAAAATAAGAGGGTTCATGACTTCTGAGGTCTCTTCTACTTCTAAACCTATGATGTTATGGTTTTCCCTTCTGGATTTCTTTCACTATAACAGACATGACCACATATCTCTAAACCTTGCAGTCCCTGGTGTGGTGGGGGAGCCAGTTAGCTTCAAAATATACCTACGGGCTCCTCTTTCTGTCTCTCTGATCATAGCCATGGGAGAGTGGGGTGGGAGCAGTATCTTTAGTGGGAGGAAGAGATGACAGTAGTCCCATGTCAGCTTATTTGCAATAAGAAAGGGTCATCCTTCAACTCATCCTTCCTTCCCTTTTGAGGAAGGAAATGGTTCTTTAGAACCCAAGTAAATCCTTCCTGGGACTAGTGAGAAGTAGATGTTGTTGCTGTCACCCCATCCCATGCTTAGCAGGGATAACTTCGAATTCATGATCTGTCCTTTGTCCAGCTCTACGCTAAGCTGCAGGCAGTGAAGGCAGAAATCCAGGACCAGCATGATGAGTACATCCGTGTGCGGCAAGACCTGGAAGAAGCACAGAATGAACAGACTCGGGAACTCAAGCTCAAGTAAGAGGCATCTTTCTTCTTCCTAATCAGTCACTTCTGACCACTTAGAAACTCTCTGGCCCCTCTCTCATTCTCTGTTCCTTTGAATCCAGGTTTTTGTTACCAGATTTCTTTGCTAGAACTTCCCCATTGCAATGCTGATTATTCCCACATGTAGCAGTGAATTGAGAGAACTCATAAAATTCAACTGGGATTCTTCTGATTCTTCTGTTATACTTAAATCTCATCTTCCTTAAGACTAAGGCTGGAGAGTCAGGGTTTGGTATAGCATTGAGTAGAACAGTGTGTTCCTTAAGGATAGGATAGAGGTCAAATAGACCTAAAGCTGAAAAGTCAAGACTGAGAATTTCCTCTTCCTGCTTATCAAACATTTTAATATACAATCAGCTCACACTAGATGCTTTCTAGTTTCAACTGCTAGATCTTGTTCTTTGACTCCAGAGATGTTGAGTTCTACTCTGTTGTTTAGTTTTTACTACTGCCAATTTTCCTTCTGTTTCCCCCATTAACCTCCTCTTTTTGGCTTTGGGGGATATGTGTCTATTATATATTCTCCAATCCCTCTTCTCTCTCCTATACAGTACTCACTTTTTCTCTTGCTCTTCCTGCCTCCCTTTCCCATTCCCAGGTACCTGATCATTGAAAACTTCATCCCTCCTGAGGAAAAGAATAAGATCATGAATCGTCTTTACCTGGACTGTGAAGAGGAGCAATGGAAGTTCCAGCCATTGGTGCCAGCTGGAGTGTAAGTATATTCTTACCCAGGAAGCAGAGGTGAGGCTCTTAGACAGGGTCAAGAGAACTTGGTCATTATGGAAGATTGAAGGAAGATATAGAGCTGTATGTGATCTGAAATATGTTTTTTTCAAGTTCTGATGTAGAGAATTTCTACCAGGAAAGTAGATATCTAAAAGGGAAGAGTTGGTGGGCATATGATATAGTAGATAGAACCTGGAACACTCGGGTTCAAATCCTGCCTCTGACACTCAGTAACTGTGTAAAGTTGAGTGAGTGACTTAACCTCCTTATGTTTCATTTTCCTCAAATATAAAATGAAGGGATTTGATGGTCTTGAAGTTTTGTTTTGTTTTTCCTTCCAGCATTATGTCTATGATCCTATAAGTTCCAAAAAGATGAGGTATCTTAGAAAACCAGAGGTACTGTTGGGGAAGGAGGGTGTCCTTTGAGGAGGTGAAAATACTAGTCTTCTAGTAGTTCCTTTTTTGGGGTACAACTTAAAGTAGGGAAGAGATTTGACCATCATACCTCTCTTCATCCTTCAGGTATAGACTATGTATACTTGTGACTTGGATGTGGAGCTCCCTCTGCTGGTGATTATATAGAACACATCTCCTTATTTGTGCTAGACCGACCACACCCAATTCTGTTATAATGCCAAGGAAATTACTAAATGACATTCAGAGTTCTGCTTTAAAAGTTTCAGAAGTCACAGCTCTGCTTCTATCCCAGAAAGAACCAGATCTACTGGCAGGCAATATAGACAATCACCCAGAGTGCAACATGCAGAGGACATAATGAAGGACATATTTTAAAATATTGTATTGATATTTTTTTTGTTTTTACATTACTTTCATTTTCCAACATAGCCCTCACCTCCCTCCACTCAGAAAGCTATTTTTCATGATAAAGAATAAAAAAGAGACTTTTAAAAATCTGTTCAGCAAAATTCCATATCAGTTGAATGTTCCACACCAGAATCTCTCCCTGGGATGCTTTTAAATATTACTTAAGATCACACGGTTCTGCCTGGAAGGAACCTGAGTCCAACCCTTTCATTTTAGAGATAAGAAAATTTATAGATGAGATAAGTCACCCAGGTTGTGTCTAGGATTGGAACCTTTGGACACCAAATCCCATGTTCTTTCCATTAAATCACGCTTTTTTTTTTTAGCTATGCTGGTTTCTCAGTACTTCAAGCATCCCTGTTTTCATTGATGTAAATGTCTTCCACTGACAGATTTCAGTCTCATTCTGTTTTAGTTTTTACAAACAGATTGATAATATCAGAAAATGCCATTTGCAGCAGTATGTAGGAACCCAGTCTTGTTATGGTTAAAGCTCAAAGCTTTTAATAGACTCCAATGGATAGGGTGAGGAGGAAAATTTTCATAACTCCCCCAAGGTACACCAATGCTTTGTCATCACTTTGTTAGGGAGGCACAACCACCAGTGAGGTAACGAAGAAAGAAGACTGAATTTGGAGTCAGAGAATGTGTCAGCTCTGACATGAAAGTCTAGATGACTGTCAGCAAGTCAATCTCTCTGGTCTTCTGGGGCTCATGTTTGTTGGGGAAAAGGAGAGAGGAACTAGATGCCTTTGAGGTTCCTCTGAGCTTTAGATCTTTTCTTATCCCCAGATCTGACATCTGAATGGCTACAGCTGGAATAGGAAGAAAGTGAGAGGTATTCTCACCTTCTCAGGTGGAACTTGGGGAGCTCCTTATTCCATGATTTAGGCTGACAATAGTCACACCTGGGGCAGCTAGGTGGCACAGTGGATAGAGCACCAGCCCTGAAGTCAGGGAGATCTGAGTTCAAATCTGGTCTCAGATACTTAACACTTCCTGGCTGTGTGACCCTGGGCAAGTCGCTTAACCCCAATTGCCTCAGCAAAAAAAAAAAAA
>JAJPUD010013370.1:666-44720 GCA_023553655.1 Myrmecobius fasciatus
GTTTAATAGCTTGTTCTATTTCTTTTTCTAACATAGGGCTATTTAAATTATTTATTTTCTCTTTTGTTAACCTGGGCAATATATTTTTTGTAGATATTTCTCCATTTCATTTAGATTATCAAATTTGCTGGTTGGGCAAAGTAATTCCTAATTATTACTCAAATTTCCTCTGCGTTTGGAGGAAAGTTCTCCCTTATCATTTTTGAGACTAGCAATGTGATTTTCCTCTTTCCTTTTTCTAATCAAATTAACTAAAGGCTTGTCTGTTTTGTTGTTTGTTTTTTTCATAAAACCAACTCTTAGTTTTATTTATTAATTCAATAGTTTTCTTATTTTCAATTTTATTAATCTCACCTTTTATTTTCAGAATTTCCAATTTGGTATTTAATTGAGGGTTTTTAATTTGCTCTTTTTCTAGCTTTTTTAATTGTATGCCCAATTCCTTGAATTTCTCTTTCTCTATTTTATGCAAATAAGCATCTAGAGATATAAAATTACCCCCTATAACCTCTTTGGCTGTATCCCACAAATTTTGGTATGTTGTCTCATTATTGTCATTCTTCTGAATGAAATTATTGATTGTGTCTATGATTTGCTCTTTCACCCATTCATTCTTCAGGATTTGATTATTTAATTTCCCATTAACTTTTGGCCTATTTTCTCCTGGCCTTATATTGCATGTGATTTTTATTGCATCACGATCTGAAAAAGATGCATTTACTATTTCTGCCTTTCTGCATTTGATCTTGAGGTTTTTATGCCCTAAAACATGGTCAATTTTTGTATAGGTTTTATGGACTGCTGAGAAAAAAGTAAACTCCCTTCTTTCTCCCTTCAATTTTCTCCAAAGATCTATCATACTTAACTTTTCTAACATTTTGCTTACCTCCTCAGTTTCTTTCTTATTTATTTTGTGGTTTGATTTATCTAATTCTGAGAGAAGAAGGTTGAGATCCTCCACGAGATAAAGTGCTCATCTCTATATTGTATAGAGAATTGTCTCATATTTATAAAAATTCAAGACATTCTCCAATCGATAAATGGTCAAAGGATATGAACAGACAATTATCAGAGGATGAAATTAAAACTATTTATGGTCATATGAAAAGGTGCTCCAAATCACTATTGATCAGAGAAATGCAAATCAAGACAACCCTGAGGTACCATACACACCTGTCAGATTGGCTAAAATTACGGGAAAAGTTAATGATGATTGTTGGAGAGGATGTGGGAAGGCTGGGACACTGATGCATTGTTGGTGGAGCTGTGAATGGATACAGCCATTCTGGAGAGCAATTTGGAGCTATGCTCAAAAAGTTATCAAACTGTGCACAGCCTTTGACCCAGCAGCATTTCTGTTGGGCTTGTATCGTAAAGAGATCATAAAGGAAGGAAAGGGCCTCACATGTGCAAGAATATTTGTGGCAGCCCTTTTTGTAGTGGCTAGAAACTGGAAACTGAATAGATACCCTTCAATTGGAGAATGGCTGAATAAATTATGGTATATGAATAGTATGAAATATTATTGTTCTGTAAGAAATGACAAGCAGGACAATTTCAGAGAGGCCTGGAGAGACTTGCATTAACTGATGCTGAGTGAAATGAGCAGAACCAGGAGTTCATTATATACGGCAACAACAATACTATATGACGATCAATTCTGATGGACATGGCTCCTTTCAACAATGAAATGTTTCAAACCACTTCCAGTTGTTCACTGAAGAAAGCCATATACACTCAGAGAGAGGAATGCGAAATGTGGACCACAACATAACATTCTCATACTCTTGATTGATGTTTGCTTACATTGTGTTTCCTTTATCTGATATGTCTTTTGTGTAGATAAGATTTTTCTTGCACAACAATGATGTGTGGAAATATGTATACATATATTCGATTTGTCAAGTATTTTAACATAATTAACATGTAGTAGATATCCTGCCATCTAGGGGAAGGGTGGGGAGATGGGGGGAAAAATTTGTAACAGAAAGCTATGTAAGGGTTAATGTTGAGGAATTACCCACATATATGTTATACACAATTACAAAACACTTTTTACACAAATAAAGTCAAATAAAACCAATTGGAAAAATATCAAGTGCTCATGGGTAGGCTAAGCTAATGTAATAAAAATGACAATACTATCTAAATTAATCTACTATTCAGTGCTATACCAATCAAACTCCAAGAAATTACTTTACAGAGCTAGAAAAATAATAACAAAGTTCATCTGGAAGAATAAAAGGTCAAGAATTTCAAGGGAATTAATGAAAAAAAAAAATGCACGTGATGATGGCTTAACTGTACCAGACCTAAAACTGTATTACAAAGAAGCAGTTAACTAAAACATTTGGCACTGGCTACAAAATAGTGTAGTCAATCAGTGGAATAGGTTAGATTTGTGAATATAGCAATCTAGTATTTGACAAACCTTAGGATCCCCTATTTTTGGATTAGAACTCACTATTTGATAAAAACTGTTGGGAAAATTAGAAATTTGTACAGCAGAAACTAGGCATTGACCTACAATTAACACTGTATACCAAGATAAGGAAAAAATGGGTTCATGATTTAGTCATTTAGAATGATATTATAAGCAAATTAGAAGAACCTAAATTAGTTTACTTATCAGATCTCTGAAGAAGGAAGCAATGTGTGGATAAAGAAAAACTAAGTACATTACTGAATGCAAAATGGATAATTTTTATTATATTAAATTAAAAAAAATTATTCAAACAAAAGCAGTGCAGACAAGATTAGACAGGAAGCAATAAACCGGGAAAAATTTATATTCTAGGATTCTGCTAAAGCCTCATTTCTAAATTATGTAGAGAATTAATGCAAAATTAAGAGAATTCAAGCTATTCTCCAATTGCTAAATGGTCAAAGGATATGAATAGACAATTTTCAGATGAAGAGATTAATATCATTTTAGTTATATAAAAAGTGCTCTAAATCACTATTGATCAGATAAATGCAAATTAAAACAACTCTGAAATTCCATTACCCATCTTTCAGACTGGCCAAAATCACAGGAAATGAAAATTATGAATGTTGGGGGATATGGGAAAACTGGGACATTGTTGGTAGAGTTAATTGATGCAAGAATTCTGGAGACCAATTTGGAACTATGCTCAAAGTGCTTTCAAACTGTGTATACTGTTTAATCCAACAATGTTTCTACTGGTCTTATATCCTATAGATTTTGTAAAGGAATGAAAAGGAACCAAATGTGCAAAATATGTTTGTGGCAGCTCTTTTTGTAGTATCATGAAAATGGAAACTCAGTGGATGCCCATCAGTTGACTGAAAGGTCTGTGTATTAACTGTGGTAATGTGATCCTTCTTAGAAACATCAGGCTAGCATTTGTTATGGCAGATTGTAGTGACCACCTCAGTACAGAGGAAAAAAGGTGATTGCACTCCCTAATACGACTGCACGTGTATTCACTGACTTCATTCTCACAGTAAATTTTGTAAAACATTGGTATCTTCTATTTTCTAAATGCAGAAAATACAGAGTAATCCATGCGCTCCTATTTAATTCTTTAAGATGGTTAATTACAGATTATTAATTGATCAGAATAGATGGAGCTAATTTTTCCCACTTAAGATTTCCTACAATGATGAAGTCACATTTCTGAGCAATGACCCAAATTTAAGACAAGGTCCACTGTGATTACATCATTTAGCCAAAATCAAGCATCCATAAATTACAGAACAGAAATATCCAGTGATATTTCTCAACAACATTTCTTGGCAAACAAACAATATCTGCCATTTTCAAGAAAACTACACTGCCTGATTTTTCTGCTTTATACATTCTGGTATCTAATTCTATACTTTACAGAGAAAATTTCTGGAAACTGTACACAATGTCCCTATTTTAAAAGGTATTCCTTAGCAATGCAGCTGAGAATCATAAATCAGAAATTAATATTTATGGATATTAAGAAGTCCATCCTTATCCCCAAAATGAAGACACAGATAAAAGCTCCCCCCCCAAAAAAAAGATACTAGTAATGTTATCTTCAAGAGAAATAATCTGCTGCTATGTGTTACCTATATCTCAGGAGAATTCTTTAGCCAATTATATAGTAGGCATGGGACCCTGGGAAAGGGAAAATTGAGTTAAACTAGATTGGCCTTTGAAATAACTAGGTGACCAAGTCTGAATGAAAAATTCAACTGTTTCATTTGGTAGTTATCAAGTATGATGAAATTGAAAGATCAACTAACTACATGTAATCTTAAGTTCTTCTATGTCCATTAATATGAAGTAAATTTTTCAGCATCCATTCATAACTTAGCATCATAGAAATCAGGTGGAAATTTATAGTGCTGACCATAAACAGATATAGTAAAAGAAAAAGAAAAAAATGTCCAATCTTTGCTTGACTAAGAAAGCCAGAACCTTACATTTTATTTTTGTTTTACAATTCTACTCATAGATTTTTTTCAAAAACCTTGGGATGCCTGAACAATGGTTATTATAGTAGATTGTTTCAAACATAATGATATGAGGAGCTATTTGGTGTTTTAAAAGGCTTTGCAAACATATGAGTAATAACATCTCTTAGCACTCATATAAGACATACCTGGGAGACTGTCAAGATACTTTTCAAAGCTCTATCTCTTTGGTCTTTATAAATCTTAAAAAAAATCTTGAAAATTCTGCTATGAAATACATGAAATAGCACCAATATGATATGAGGAGCTATTTGACCCACAAACTCCCGACTTAGTATCCCTCTATTCTGAAATTCTATTAATTGGACTGAGTAACAACTTTATGGAGGTTTAGCAAAGCATGGAGTGAGTATCCTGGGTAAAACGTTGCCATGTTAAGCTTCTGTAACTGAAGTGGTTCCAGAAGAAGAAAAAAAAAAAACAGATCCCCATTCCCTATAAGTGCTCCCCCGTTGGGTCCCACAGACAGCAGATAGCAGGGGCAGAGTTCTGAGGACACTCGGAGGGGCATTCTGCCTAGGCCCGCCCCTCAGGAGGGCGGGGATGGTATTGAGTATGCCTCAGTAACAAGGAAGAGCCTCCTCACCCCTGTTATACTGTGAATGTGGCTCCTCACTCCTGGATCATGTGAAGTGGGTAAACAGGGACTAGTGAGGGGGTTCTTCCCTCCTGGACCACGTGAAGGAGGGGATTACCCTCCTGGATTACATGGAATAGGGGATTATATAAGAGAGTAAGCAAAGACACCAGGGGATCTAAGGATTGATCTATCTATCTGCCCTAGGGCACTACCTTAACAGGCAGGCATGTAACATCAGGCACTGCCTTAGGCTCTATCTGCTTTAGGTATCTATCAGCATTGGGGCACTATCCGTGCTTAGGCAGGCTGCCAACACGTTGATAGGTAACATCTAGCATTGCCATGTAATAGGGAATTTCTTTTTTTTTTATCTTAAAAGGAAGCTTTTTTTAAATTTTATTTTATTTATAAAATATATGTATGGGTAATTCTTCAACATTAACCCTTACAGATTTTTCCCCCCAGCTCCCCACTCCTCCCCCAGATGGCAGGAGATCCACTACATGTTAATTATGTTAACATACTTGGTAAATCGAATATATGTATACATATTTCCAAATTTATCATTGTTGTGCAAGAAAATTGTATCTACATAAAAGATGTATCAGATAAAGGAAACACGATGTAAGCAAACATCAATCAAGAGTATGAGAATGTTATGTTGTGGTCCACATTTAACATCCCTCTCTCTGGGTGTATATGGCTTTCTTCAGTGAATAATTGGAAGTGGTTTGAAACATTTCATTGCTGAAGAGATTCATGTCCATCAGAATTGATCGTCATATAGTATTGTTGTTGCCGTGTATAATGATCTCCTGGTTCTGCACATTTCACTCAGCATCAGTTCATGCAAGTCTCTCTAGGCCTCTCTGAAATCCTCCTGCTGGTCATTTCTTACAGAACAATAATATTCCATAACATTCATATACCA
The DNA here is from genome assembly GCA_023553655.1 of Myrmecobius fasciatus. Taxonomy (NCBI): domain Eukaryota; kingdom Metazoa; phylum Chordata; class Mammalia; order Dasyuromorphia; family Myrmecobiidae; genus Myrmecobius; species Myrmecobius fasciatus. Next base: position 6,648 of record JAJPUD010013370.1, read on the forward strand.
TAATTTATTCAGCCACTCTCCAATTGAAGGGCATCCATTCAGTTTCCAGTTTCTAGCCACTACAAAAAGGGCTGCCACAATCATTCTTGCGCATGAGGGGCCCTTTCCTTCCTTTATAATTTCTTTGGGATATAAGCCCAATAGTAATGCTACTGGGTCAAAGGGTATGCACAGTTTGATAACTTTTTGAGCATAGCTCCAAATTGTTCTCCAGAATGGCTGTATCCATTCACAGTTCCACCAAAAATGCATCAGTGTCCCAGCCTTCCCACATCCCCCCCAATATTCATCATTAACTTTTCCTGTCATTTTAGCCAATCTGACAGGTGTGTAGTGGTACCTCAGGGTTGTCTTGATTTGCATTTCTCTGATCAATAGTGATTTGGAGCACCTTTTCATATGACTACAAATAGTTTTAATTTCATCCTCTGAAAATTGTCTGTTCATATCCTTTGACCATTTATCGATTGGAGAATGTCTTGAATTTTTATAAATATGAGACAATTCTCTATATATTTTAGAAATGAGACCTTTATCAGAACCCTTTTTATTCTTTTTTATTTTTTATTTTTTTATTTTTTTTATTAATACTCTTTATTTGCAAAACATATGTATGGGTAATTCCTAAACATTAACCCTTACAAAGCTTTCTGTTACAAATTTTTCCCCCTATTCCCCACCCCTAACCTAGATAGCAGGATATCCACTACATGATAATTATGTTAGAATACTTAAATTGAATATATGTATAGTTATTGCCACACATCATTTTTTTGTTCAGGAGAAATCATATCTCTAAGAAAGAGTAATCCAATAAAGGAAATACAATGCAAGCAAACATCAATAGAGAACATGTAAATGTTATGTTGTGGTCCACATTTCACATCCCTCTCTCTGGGTGTATATGGCCTTCTTCACTGAACAATTGGAATTGGTTTGAAGCATTTCATTGTTGAAGAGAGTCATGTCCCTTAGAACTGATCCTAATATAGTGCTGTTGTTGCCATGTAAAACGATCTCCTGGTTCTGCTCATCTCACTCAGCATCAGTTCATGCAAGTCTCTCTAGGCCTCTCTGAAATCATCCTGCTAGTCGTTTCTTACAGAGCAATAATATTCCATAACATTAATATACCATAATTTATTCAGCCACTCTCCAATTGATGGGCATCCATTCAGTTTCCAGTTTCTAGCCACTACAAAAAGAGCTGCCACAAACATTCTTGCACATGTGGGTCCCTTTCCTTCTTTTGTGATTTCTTTGTGATATAAGCCCAATAGAAACACTGCTGGGTCACAGGGTATGCATAGTTTGATAACTTTTTGAGCATAGTTCCAAATTGCTCTCCAGAATGGTTGGATCCGTTCACAGCTCCACCAACAATGCATCAGTGTCCCAGTCTTCCCACATCCCCTCCAACATTCATCGTTATCTTTTCCTGTCATTTTAGCCAATCTGACAGGTGTGGAATGGTACCTCAGAGTTGTCTTAATTTGCATTTCTCTGATCAATAGTGATTTGGAGCAACCTTTCATTTGACTAGAGATGGTTTTAATTTCATCATCTGAAAATTGTCTGTTCATATCCCTTCACCACTTGTCGATTGAAGAGTGGCTTGAACTCTTATAAATATGAGACAATTCTCTATATATTTTAGAAAGGAGGCCTTTATTATAAACACTAAATGTAAAGATGATTTCCCAATTTGATGCTTCCCTCCTAATCTTGTCTGCATTAGTTTTGTTTGTACAGAAACTTTTTTAACGTAATATAATCAAAACTACCTATCTGGTGTTCAATTAAAAGTTCCAGATCTTCTTTGGATATAAATTTATTCCATCTCCACAGGTCGGAGAGGTAAACTATACTACGTTTCTCTAATTTGCTTTCAATATCACTCTTTATATCTAGATCATGAACCCATTTAGATCTTATCTTGGTATGTGGTGTTAGGTGTGGGTCAAGCCCTAATTTCTTCTACACTAGTTTCCAATTTTCCCAGCAGTTTTTGCCGAATAGTGAGTATTTATCCCAAAAGCTGGGGTCTTTGGGTTTATCAAACACTAAATTGTTAGTTATTGCCTAGATTGTCTTGATATCCTATCCTATGCCACTGATCAACTGCTCTATTTCTTAGCCAGTATCAAATGGTTTTGATGACTGCTGCTTTATAATATAGATTTAGATCTAGTACAGCAAGGCCACCTTCCTCTGCCTTTTTTTGATTAATTCCCTTGAAATTCTTGACCTTTTGTTTCTCCAAATGAACTTGGCTACTTCTTTTTCTACATCTGTAAGATAATTTCTTGGGAGTTTGATTGGTATGGCACTAAATAAGTAAATTAGTTTGGGTAGTATTGTCATTTTTATTATATTTGCTCAGCCTACCAATGAGCACTTAATGTTTTTTCAATTGATTAGTTCTGATCTTATTTGTGTGGTAAGTGTTTTGTAGTTTAGTTCTTATAGCTTCTGACTTTTCCTTGGCAGATACATTCCCAAATATTTTATCCTCTCATCAGTTATTATGAATGGAATTTCATTTTGTATCTCTTGCTGCTGAACTTAGTTGGTAATATATAAAAATGCTGATGATTTATGTGCATTTATTTTGATTCCTGCAACTTTAGTAAAGTTGTGAATTGTTTCTAGTAGTTTTTTAGTTTAGTCTCTAGGGCTCTCTAAGTATACCATCATGTCATCTGCAAAAAGTGATAATTTGGTTTCTTCATTACCTACTCTAATTCCTTTTATCTCTTTTTCTTCTCCTACTGCCAAAGCTAACATTTCTAATACAATATTAAATAGTAATGGTGACAGTGAGTAGCCTTGTTTCAGTCCTGATCTTATTGGGATTTTGCCCACATTACATATGATGCTAGCTGATAGTTTTAAGTAGATGCTGGTGATCATTTTAAGGAAAAGCCCAATTTTTCCAATTCTCTCTAGTGTTTTTAATAGGAATGGGTGTTGGATTTTATCTAAAGCTTTTTCTGCATTTATTGAAATAATCATTTTTTGTTAGTTTGGTTGTTATTATCATAGATTATTGTGAGAGTTTTCCTAATATTGAATCAGCCCTGCATTCCTGTTATAAATCCTCCTTGGTCATAGTGTACTATCCTGGGGATGACTTTGTGTAATCTCATTGATAATATCTTATTTAAAATTTTTGCATCAATATTCATTAGGGAAATTGGTTTATACTTTTCTTTCTCTGTTTTCACTATGCCTGGTTTAGCTATCAGCACCATATAAGTCTAATAGAAAGAATTTGGTACTATACCTTCTGTCTCTATTTTCTCAAATAGTTTCTATAGTATTGGAATTAATTGTTCTTTGAATGTTTGGTAGAATTCACATGTAAATCCATCTGGCCCTGGAGATTTTATCTTAGAAAGTTGGTTAATAGCTTGTTCTATTTCTTTGTCTAATATGGGGCTATTTAAATAATTTATTACCTCTTTTGTTAACCTGGGCAATCTATATTTTTGTAGATATTCCTCCATTTCATTTAGATTATCAAAGTCACTGGCATAAAGTTGGGCAAAATAACTCCTAATTATTGCTCTAATTTCCTCTTCATTGGAGGAAAGTTCTCCCTTATCATTCTTGAGACTAACAATTTGATTTTCCTCTTTCCTTTTTCTAATCAAATTAATTAAAGGCTTATCTATTTTGTTGTTTTTTTTTTTTTTTGTAGAACCAACTCTTAGTTTTATTTATTAATTCAATAGTTTTCTTATTTTCATTTTTTTTAATTTCCCTTTTTTTTTTAAAAATTTTCAATTTTATATTTAATTGAGGGTTTTTAATTTCTTCTTTTTCTATTTTTTTAAATAATAAGTCCAATTTGTTGATCTTTTCTTTCTCTATTTTATGCAAGTAAGCATCTAGAGATATAAAATTGCCCCTTATAACCCCCTTGGCCTTATCCCACAAATTTTTTTATGTTGTCTCATTATTGTTATTCTCCTGGATGAAATTATTTTATTGTTGATTTGAGAGAAGATCGGAGGAGGACACAGAGAGTCACGTTTTTGCTCCGCCATATTGACTCCGCCCCCCTTGTCTCATAATTTCCTTTTTTAAATAAAATAACACAATCTAGTAAATTGAAAGTCATCTTCAGAGTCATGAAGTCCTAGGTTACAGTCCTATCTATAACCTAAACTGATTATGTAATTCTAGAAATGCTGTGTCATGGGCAACTCTCTGAGACTAATCTTTCCATAAATATCAAGGAGTAGTCTATATTGTAGAGGCTGTTTCCTCATAAAAAAATTTCTTATGACAGTAAAATATAAGCTTGCCCCTCCTCAAAAAAATATAACAATTACCTTAAAGCATGGTTTGAGAATCCAAGATAATATAAGTAAAATCAAATGTACATATTACATTGTGTATATGTATATATATATATGTACATATATATATGTACATATATTTATGTATATGAATGAGTGTGTTTATATGTACACTATAAATTTATGTTTATTATTTATGGGAATGTATAAGTAAGTGAATTGTTTATAAAAACAATTGCAAAAATCTGAAATAATTTTAGACAAAAAATATTATTTGATAGTAGAAAGCCAGACAGAAAGGAGATGTGACTCCCTCTTCTCCAGGTTCCGGAAGTTTTATAATATATAAGATTTTGACAAAGATTCCTGCAAAAGAATAATGCATAGGAATCATTTGATAAAGGTATTACATAGAGTAACCTGAAGGGAACCTAAAACACAGTGTTGAGTGAACCCTGAACAAGTCCTAGGGATGGTAACTTAAATTGAGAATGCTTTAGGTGAATCTGGGATGTGAGGAAAACCAAAATTACTTTTATACAATGAAATAATTTTACAAAAATATGTGTATGTTTAAGTGTGTATCTATATGTTGTTATGTGTGTATATGTGTGTCATTTCTCTTGCAAACAACTGTAATTTCCTGAAGAGTTCTATATCCATCATTTCTATCTATATTCAGATATCATTTTTTTCTCAGTTGTCTGAATGCAGCTATACTGTCATAGAAAATGGTTTATGAAAGCAACCCTTCTAATATTAAGTGCAATCATATTTTCCTTTTTAAATGGTAATATTTCTGATTTATTAGTCAGTTTTGTGCTATTTTGATTAGTATTATGCACTTTTCTATGTATCGATTATTTTACATGAATAGATACAATTCAAATTTCTTTCTATTTTTTTTTCAGAGGCAATTGGGGTTAATTGACTTGCCCAGGGTCACAAAGTTAGTTAAGTGTCTGAGAAAAGATTTGAACTCAGGTTCTTCTGACTTCAGGGCTGGTGCTCTGTCCACTGCTCCACCTAGCTACCCCAATTCATAATTCTTTATGGAGAAATGATGGCAATCTTTTTCACAATGTGTAGCTATATTTGTCTACATCTGTGGATAAAGCATTGATGATGGCTACCTGGAAAGAGAGCTAAGAAGAAAACAGTAAGTAGATAGGTGGAAGGCCTTAAATGGCTAAACTAAGACAGTATGGTAGAAGCGATTTGAGAATTTTGGACAGCTCTATACAAATAAAGAATTACAAGCAAAATTTCATAGGATTTTGTGAACGATCTACAGTCAATGAGAATAATCAGTCTGCAAATAAGAAAAGAAAAAAAACATTCAATTGTAATTATTAATTAACTTTTATATTTTACTTTGAATTGACTTCAGTCTAGTTCTTGTCATGAATATAGACTGCAAAACAAACAAACAAAAACAGATTTCAACTGGACAAAGTTTTATTCTTTTGAGGCATGTCTAATGGCCTGCTGCTACAGTAAGAACAATCAATATATAAATATTATTAAGTTTCTACTAAGAGCCAGACACTGTAGCTAGGTTCTAAGAAAGACCAAATAAATAAGTAAATTCTTCTCACAGGAAGCAACAGCCCAAATGTGATAGGTCTAATCATTTTCTGAATGTACCACAGTTCAGATGGAACTAATTTTAGTATGGTAGAAAAAGCCCAGGATTAATAAACAGAAGATTGAGCTTCTAATGCTAATTCTGTTACTGAGTCTTGGTTCAAACTTTGGGCAAGGCACTTTCCTTTATTAAGCATCAGTTTCCTATTACATAAAATAAAGATAGAATCAGTCTTATTTATTTTAGCAAGATACAATGAGAATCAGCAATAATTGGAAAACATAAAGCACTACATAGATGTCAGCAAACAAAACAGTCACAAGATTTTTCAATCTTCTCTCTCAATTGCATTCTTGGATTACAGCAAAAACAAAACAAAACAAAACAAAACAAAATCCCCAAACTCATAAATAAATCCCTTATGTTCTGAAGCAGATGGAATGAAAAAAAAAAAAAAAGAGGAGAAACAAGTCTTGTTCCTTAATCTGCCCACCACCACATAATTTCTTGTTCTATGTAAGGGGAAAAAAGAATGCTAGAGAGGTGTGTTTGGTGAAAGTTAAAACTTTAGAGCAAAGTCATTACTCTATAAATTCAAAACATCTAACCCAATGCCCCTCAAATAATTGGGATAAATATTAATATAATATTTTCCTTTGTAACATGTTCTTCATGTTTGTCTTCTGTTAAAAATGCATTTTGGGAAGAGAAAAGAAGACACCGATATGTTGGCAAATATTTCAAATGAATATTTTTTAGTTAATAAAGAGCTATTTAGTTCCAACACTGTCCAACAAATCAGTCAGCTTATTTCATTCATGTTCATCTTGTGCAGTGAAGAATTTCATTAGTAAATCAATTTCAAATTGTGATATCTCTTTTTCTATCAGTGCCCTCTCAGTGAGAATTTTGAACAGCCATAATTCATACCTCTTTACGTAATTATATGTTTCTACAAAAGGAGACTTCTTTTTTGTTTAATTTTTTTTTATCTAAAAGAAAATTTTCCCATCTTTTCTACCTTTCTTTCTCTGCTTCCCACTCTGTGTATATGCACTTCAAGAAAATGTCATACTTCAAGTAATATGTTTGATTAGGTTCTACTTGGCTAGCTTTCTAATTTTTCTTTCACTCTTGTATGTTTCAGACACTTACAAAACACCCTCTATGAGTTTTGGAGAAGGTCACTCAAATGGTCAGACATAGTAAATATTAGGGACCTCACTCTGCAGGCTTCCATTTCATGGGAATTGGATATTTTGTTCATTTTTTCAGCCTCATCCTGTTATTGAATTAGTGAAAACAGATGCTTTTGCTACAACACACCAGTTTGCTTTTTAAGAGTTATAAAATTCCTACTCCCTGAAGGTATTATTTCTTCAAATCTCTGCATTAATAATAAATGGACATTTGAATAGCATGGGAAGTTTGACAATTTTTTTTTTCTTTAAGAAACCACAAATCTATAAAGTCAGGAGAAGTAATTGTGCTTCTAAACTTGAAAGGGTTCTAAGGGACATATTTGGTCAGTGTGTTATGTTCCCTGGACATTGTTTTTTGATGGGGAGTTCCACAATTTTTTTGTTGCTCAAACGCCTGTTAGTATGGACAAAAGATTGCAAAGTGGAAGAAAAATGGATGAAGTGTTCTCTCCCTTGGTATCTAAATAGAAAAAGGCACCAATTCATTAATCTACATATGCATTTGTATAAACATTCTCATGTCAAGTAACCTTTGTGACCAGGAAGTTAGGAATTTTAATGAGTCAATGTCTTTGATCATGGACCTCATAACTCTGCATTCAGTCCATTTATTTCAGGGAAACAGTGTAACATTTGGCATGTGTATCTATATCTATTTATATCACATGTTTCTATTTATATGAACATATGCATGAGTATGTCTATATACTAGTAAATACAGCATACATTTTAAAGGATTACATGTTATTATTTCACTAATAATAACACCTAGCATTTATATAGCACTTACTGCCAGATACTATTCCAAAACTTTATAATTATAATGTTGGTCCCTATAGCCCTGAGAAATAGGTGCTCTTATTATCATTATCTTCATTTTATATTTAAAGAAACTTAAGTAAACAGAAGTTTAATGACTGGTCCAAAAACATCTGAGGTCATATTTGAAATTAGGTCTTAAAATACTACAATCTCAACTCTCTGTGCATTATACCACTCAGGTACCTGGATAATTAAATTAATTAAATTCATGTGTGCGTGTGTGTGTGTGTGTGTGTGTAAATACATGAAGTCCTAACGATTTGATATGAAATAAATATATATATATATGTAAATATTTATATATATATATACATATATATGTGTATGTATATACATACAAGTACACACATACACATATGTTTGAGATTTATAATAGGATATAAATGAACTTTCTCATGAGTTACAGGAGATAATTTATTTCCTGAACCATGTTTAACAACAGTGCACTTAGTAACAAGTCTTGTATCATTACATTATTTAGTTAAATTTATTTCTAAATACCAATATGAGTCCTTTTCATCAAAAAATCATATGGGCATATTTAGATACTGTAAAAATTAGATTTTCTAGAAATCCCTAAAAGCCAAGATGAGTCAAAATCTCAATATTAGGTAGCATTTAAGAATCATGACAGATATTAAATATTTTCTCTGTAGTACATTAACAATGATTATAAAGAAATAATTTACTTCATTGGAAATTATTTTAAGAACCATATAGTGAGCATTGCTTTATAGAAAACTTTGATTAAAAAATTGATTGTCTGCAAAAGTGTACACATTTTGTTGATTTCCTTAATCTATTTTAAATTGCAAATTTTCCCTGGTATTTGGTAACACTAGTCCTAGAATAAAGAAGACTTGAGCTCAAAGCTCAAATGAGATTCTTCCTATATGTGTGCTCTTAGTCAAATCACTTAAACTCTCTTTTCTTCGATTTCATTAAATGTAAAATGGGGACAATAATATCACATATCTCTTAAGGTTGCTGGGAGGGGCCAAGTATATTTTACTAAAAGTACTTGACACTGTGCCTGGTGTAGAGTTGGTGCTTATAACTGAACATGGAATCATAGGAACTGACTGATTCCAAGCTCTACCTATTATTATATGAATGTCTTTGGAAATAAATGAGTGAATAAAAAGATAAATATAGTCATGATGTTAAATATCATATAGATTCCAATGCATTTGGCTATTAGAATATATATGTATGTACATATGTATAATTTGAAGAGATAGAAATTAGTTAATGAAACAGCAAGTTGTCTGTGAATAAATATTCTGTCTTCTGAATACACCAAAGTTCAGTCCAAAAACCTCTCATTTCAAATGCTACTAAGTTTTCAAACATGAAATCTTTAGAAATGTTGTTAAAAGACATCTTTAGCATTTTATTTAGATACAATTTAAAACCACTGCATGAGTTCTGATTTACTAATTGTGGTCCTGAATATGCCCTATATCATCATCTTAATGAGTATAAGGAAGCAATATTGCCTATGGAAAAGAATAATCCACAAGATGAGGACCAGTGAATAAATACTAAGTTCAGTGAAATACAACTGAATGTTTATTTTCTTATACAGATAGATACCAGGCAGAGAGAGATAAAGAGAGATATAAAGATAAAAAAGTAGATAAATGATGCATAGAAACATATATACATGGATGTTGTATATACATAAATTTAACTATATATGTCCATATCAATATAAGCTTGTGTATATATATGTATATACCTCTATGCATATATATGTTTACCTATATTTTCATTTCTTTAAAGTTTTTTTTTTCTTAAGCAGTAGAAGCTATTCTTTAACTTAATTGGGTTTAAATTGCATATTGAGTATATTCTAATTATGACCATGAGCAAGTCATTTTATTTCTCTCAACCTCAAATTCCCAATCAAAAATAAAGAGGGGGATACTGTCTTTACCTAACTCAAAGTGTGATTATGGGGTTCAAATGAAAAAAAAGAAGTGCATTGGTACAACGTTAGCATAAAACGTCATTGTTTTAAAATTTTCTTTCTAATGAAGTGATCACAAAGTAAATAAAAGTAGCAGGTTCTTAATGATTCATAATGCCAATGTATCAAGTTCATTCATTCAAAATGATTGTTTTGTATTATTTTTAAATGTAGCTTAATTAATAAAAGGAATTATATCAAATAAGAAGATAAGCTATTAACTGACTTGGCTTAACTTGTTAAAGGATTTTCCTCCTTTCCTCCCCACTTTCCTTCCCTTTTATCCTTCCTTTTTCCTTCCTTCCTTCCTTTCTTCCTTCCTTCCTTTTTTCCTTTCTCTCTCCTTCCCTTTCTCCTTTCCTCCCTCCCTCCCTCTCTCCCTTTTCTCCTTCCTTCTTTCCTTCCTCCCTCCCTCCCTATTTTTTCTTTCTTTCTTTCTTTCTTTCTTTCTTTCTTTCTTTCTTTCTTTCTTTCTTTCTATAATGGACCCATTATTATTCAATCAACAGGAATTTATTAAGCTCCTTCTATATGTATGTATAGATATAGATATATTTGCAAGTACACACACACTATATCTATATCTATATCTATATCTATATCTATATCTATATCTATATATATATGTATATATATATATATATATATATATATATATATATAACTTGAAGGAAAAAGGAGAAAACACTGATGATACATTTTTAAGAGCCTCTCCTTTTCTGTAAAATTCCATGTCCTTCTAACTCTTATATTTGCCAATTGCCTTTAGATAAATGTTTCAATTTGATCATATAGTAAATCTACTTTAAGTGTATTAGTTTGACTAAAAGACACTTAGGGAATTGAATGCTAGCTAAGCTGGTCCTAGAATATGAGCCCTTGAACTGACTGAGTAGGTGACTAAAGATAATCAATTACTCAAGATCAGGGATGTTTAAATACAGTTGATAAGAACACTTTCTGGAATATGAGATAGATGAGATTATTGTTCAGGTATGACTTGGAGAAGATAGCCTTTGAGATTCTGGGGAAGCTAATATTCAGTGCATTGAAAGAGCTCAAAATTGTTTATAGACATATCAGGACAAAAATGTTAAATTTGCATTTCAAATGGGTTCTTCATTCATTGTGTACTTTAATCATACTGGAAAGTTTCTATATAATTATAGCTAGTGTTGTCAAAGGGAATGCTGGGGCATTTATACAGTAATGGTTTCTATTCACTTTGGCTGTCATTTGGTGGAGCACAAACAGTAAAAGTAATGTCTATGTGAAAAATAATAACAAAGAAAGGAAGGAAGGAAGGAAACAAGGAAGCAAGGAAGCAAGGAAGGAAGCATTTGTCCACTAGCTAAAGGTCTGTCAGAAAATAGAGGCTAAGATAAATCATGAATATTTGGAAGAAAAACAGTAAGAAATAACAGCTGAACTGGCAATAAGTCAGGCCCATAAAGAATAAGGAAAACATTTAATTTATTTTTTCAGTATCCTTTCTAGTTTCTTCTGTCCATATAAATTAATCCCTAAAAATTTACCCCATTGCTTTCTAATTCCTGTCTAACTTCTTCATTTTCTTCTGTGGTGGTAATATAAGTAAATAAGTGTCCTGCAAAATGTAATGTGTCTTACTAACTTCTACATTCAGGAAAATAGCACAAAGGATGTTGAATAGGCTTTACTGAATTTTCCTTTCCTTATTAAAAGTCAAGACTAGCATAAGATAAGCAAATGGATGGTTCCTGATAAAACTTGAATGAAAGAATCTTGCCCTTTAAAGATGTAGAATAGAAAAGCATTTGAGATTTCCTCTGATCAAAGAGATTGAGAACACTGAGATGGAGAAAGTTTAAGTGAGTTGTTTATTGCCATATATAATATTCATAGTGAGATCCAAAGCCAGATATGAATTGGTTGTCCTCTAGTTTCAAATCTTGCATATATATTATTTTTCTTTTATCCTTTCATTCACAGTGATTTCCCCAGTATAGCAAATGTAGCCTATTTTAAAGAGCTTGATCTTTCAATATCTTCTTCATGCCTACCAAATAGAGTTGTCTTCTAGCTTCCACTGATGATTCTGTTTTATTGTTGTTGCTTTTCACAATGACCTCAGATTATATTAGAAATGATTTTTCTTATATGGATATTGAAAGAAACGTGTATGTTTTGGTTCTAAGGAAGGCATAGTTTACCAAAAAATACAACTTATCTCCTGTGCACAGTAACAATGGGAACAACTACAATCTTAGAATATAACAGATGATATTCTTAATGACTTCCCTATCACATCTCAAAGAATGAGTTCATTTCTAGGTGCCTTATTTTAAAAAATACATTGTCATCATGAAAGACTTCCAATGTAGGGCAACAAGAATGCTTATGGCATATAGGTTACAGGTCATACTCTATAAGGAACAATAAGATCATCTAATTTTATTTAGCATGGAGAAGAATCTTGGAGAGCCATAATAATGATCTTCAAGGATTTAAAGATATATTTTGTGGAATAAAATGTAGATTACTTTCTGCTTGGTTCCTCATGGGAAAAGTTGGAGAAATGAGCATTATTACAGAGAATTAGATTTTGTATTGAAGTGAGAAAAATATCTTAAGATATATATCTACTCAAAAACAGCCGTGATCATCACAGAATGTAGTGAATTGTTCAGAAGCTGATCAAGTTTCTTTGGATTTAAGAATATAACAGAGAAGATTCCTGTTAATAAATAGGTTAGACTCTAAAAGCCTTGATGAATAAAATAATCTAGACACTATCTTCCAGTAAATCATGAAAGAAAACTATCCTGATATTTTAGAATCAGAAGGTAAAATAGCCATCTAACGAATTCACCAATTACCTCCTGAAAGAGACCCCAAAATTAAATCCCCAATGAATATCATGGCTAAATTTCAGGACTATCACACCAAGGAAAAGATATTGATTGTAAGCATCTAGAAAGAAACAATTCAAATACAGAGGAGCCATAATGAGCATCGTCCAGGATTTATCTGCTTCCACCTTAAAGGACAGAGGGTATCTAGAAAGGCAAAGAAACTTGAATTACAATAAAGAATAAGCTATCCAGCTAGAATGAGCATTATCTTTCAGGGAAGATAATGGGTATTTAATTATACAGGTGAATTTCACCTATTTCTAATGAAAAGACCAGATCTGAACAAAAAAAAAATGACCTCCAAATACAGAACTCAAGAGAAGCATAAAAAGGTAAAAAAGAAAGGACTCTTGAGAACTATATTTCTACTCTGGGTTTACATAAAGAATGGGGGTATAATTTTATATTACTTTGATAATATGAAAAAGAAATTAGAGGTGGAAAGGCTATCATACTGAGAAAAAGAAGGAAAAGGAGGTAAAAATGTACAAAAAAAGGAGATAAAAATAAGGTAAAATTTCATGAAGAGGCAAAGAAAAGCTGATATTATTGAGGGAAAGAAGGGAGGGGAATGAGCATTGTGTCAATCTTACTCTCATCAGATCGGGCCCTAAGAGAGAATATCAGACATATTTGATTTCACAGAGAAACTTGTCCCTCCTTATAGGGAAGTGCAAGGGAAAGGAGGTAAAGAAAAGGAATGTCTAATAGAAGGGAAAATAGAAGAATTAGGGGAAATGTGTAAAAAAGGGGGATGGGCTCTAAAGGGGGGAGGACTGATAGTGGTTATCAAAAGCAAAATACTAGGGTGGGGGGAAGGTAGAAAGTGGAGAGGAAAGAGAAAAAAATAACTTTGTGTAAATAACATGGCAGGAAATACCGAATTAATTATTTTAACTTTGAATGTGAATGGGATGAACTCTCCCATAAAATGGAAGCAGAGAGCAGACTGGATGAAAAGCCAGAATCCAACAATATGTTGTTTACAACAAACACAACTAGAACAGAGATACATACAAAGTGAAAATAAAGGGCTGAAGAAAAACCTATTATGCTTCAAATGAACAACAACAACAACAAAAATAGCAGGGATAGCAATCCTGATCTCAGATCAAGTAAAAACAAAGATAGATATAATTAAAAGAGATAAGGAAAGAAACTATATAGTACTATAGGGCACCATAATTAATGGAGCAATATCAATAATAACCATCTATGCACCAAGTGGTATAGCATCCAGATTCCTAGAGAAGTTAAGAGAGATGCAAGAAGAAATAGACACCAAAACTATACTAGTGGGGAATCTCAACCTTGCTCTCTCAGAACTGGATAAATCAAAACACAAAATAAATAAGAAAGAAGTTAAGGAGATAAATAAAATGTTAGAAAAGGTAGGTATGATAGCTATTTGGAGAAAATTGAATGAAGACAAAAAAGGAGTTACTTTTTTCTCTGCAGTTCACGGTACTTATACAAAAAATAGCATAAAAACCTCATATTCAAATGCAGAAAGGCAGAAATAGTAAATGCATTCTTTCAGATCATGATACAATAAAAATGGCATACAATATAATGCCAGGAGAAAATAGACCAAAAGTTAATTGGAAATTAATTAGTCTAATCCTGAAGAATGAATGGATGAAAAAGCAAATCATAGACAAAATCAATTATTTCATCCAGGAAAATAACAATAATGAGACAACATAAAAAAAAAATTCTTGGGATACATCCAAAGTAGTTATAAGGGGAAATTTTTATCTCTAGATGCTTACTTGCACAAAATAGAGAAAGAAAAGATCAATGACTTGGATTTACAATTTTAAAAAAGCTAGAAAAAGAACAAATTAAAAACCCTCAGTTAAATACCAATTTGGAAATTCTGAAAATGAAAGGGGTGATTAATAAAATTGAAAATAAGAAAACTATTGAATTAATAAATAAAACTAAGAATTGGTTTTATGAAAAAAACAACAAAATAGATAAGCCTTTAGTTAATTTAATTTAAAAAAGGAAAGAGGAAAATCAAATTGTGTCTCAAAAATGATAAGGGAGAACTTTACACCAATGAAGAGGAAATCAGAGCAATAATTAGGAGTTAATTTGCCCAATTTTATGCCAATAAATTTGATAATCTAAATGACATGGAGGAATATCTACAAAAATATAGATTGCCCAGGGTAACAGAAGAGGAAATAAATTATTGAAATAGTGCCATTTTAGAAAAAGAAAAATAACAAGCCAGATGTCAGATAATCCAATACACGTGATGTCAAAAATATATATTAAATGCAATATATACATACATATATATATATACAATTATCTTGCTGTACAAGAAAAATCAGATTAAAAGGATAAAAATGAAAAAAATGTAAGCAAACAACTACAAAAAGACTGAAAATGCTATATTATTCCAAGAGGCCTCTCTCTGAATGTAGATGGCACTCTTCATCATAATATCACTGGAATCAATCATTTCATTGTTGAAAAGAACAATATCTGTCAGAATTGATCATCATATAATCTTGTTGTTGTCATGTACAATGATCTCCTGGTTCTGCTCATTTCACTTAGTATTGCTTCATGTAAGTCTTTCCAGGACTCTCTAAAATCATGTTGCTGATCATTTCTTATAGAACAATAATATTCCATAACACTCATATAGCATAACATATTAAGCCATTCACCAACTCATAGGCATCCACTCAGTTTCCAGTTTCTTGTCACTAAATAAAAGAGCTGCTACAAAAATTTTTCCACATGTGAGTACCTTTCCCTCCTTTAAGCTCTCTTTGGGATATAAGCTTAGAAGAAGCCCTGCTGGATCAAAAGGTATGCACATTTTGAAAACACTTTGGGCATAGTTCCAAATTGCTTCGAAAATAGTTGGATCAGTTCACAACTCCACCAACAATATATTAGTATCTCAGTTTTCCCACATCCACTCCAATGTTCATTACTTTATTTGCCTGTATCTTAGCCAATCTAAGAGGTTTATAGTTGTACCTCAGAGTTGTCTTAATTTGCATTTCTTTAATTAATAGTGATTTAGAGCACCTTTACATATGGCTAGAAATTATTTCAATTTATTCTTCTGAAAATTGTCTGTTCATGTCCTTTGAACATTTATCAATAGGAGAGTGGCTTGAATTCTTATAAACTTGAATCAGTTCTCAGTATATTTTGGAAATGAAGCCTTTATCAGAACCCTTGAATGCAACATCCTGCCCAGTTTGTTGCTCCCCTTCTCATCTTATCTACATTAATTTGGTTTGTAAAAAAAAACTTTTAAAATTAATATAATCAAAATTATCAATTTTGTGTTCAATAATAAACTTCAGTTATTCTTTAGCCACAGATTAGTTCCTTCTACACAGATCTGAGAAGTAAACTATCTTTTGTTCTTCTAAATTAGTTATAATAATAATCTTTATGTCTAAATCAAGAACCCAATTTGACCTTATCTTGGCATACACTATGAGGTGTTGGTCAATGCCTAAATTTTGCCATACTAATTTCCAATTTTCCCAGGAGTTTTTGTCAAATAGTCAGTTCTTATCGCAAAAACTGGGGTCTTTGAGTTTGACAAACACTAGATTACTATATTCATTGACTATTTTGTCCCATAAACCTGATATATTGTATTAATCAACTACAATATTTCTTAGCCTGTACAAAATGATTTTGGTGACCACTGCTTTATTTTATTTTTTTATTTTTTTTTTGCTGAGGCAATTGGGGTTAAGTGACTTGCCCAAGGTCACACAGCCAGGATGTGTTAGGTGTCTGAGACCAGATTTGAACTCAGTTCTTCCTGACTTCAGGGCTGGTGCTCTATCCACTGTGCCACCTAGCTACCCCGACCACTATTTTATAATATAATTTAGATCTGGTACAGCTAGGTCACCTTGATTTTTTTTCATTAAATCCCTTGATGTTCTTGACTTTTGTTCTTCCAGATGAACTTTTTAATATGTTTTTTATAAATCTGTAAAATAATTTCTTGGGAGTGTGCTATGACACTGAATAAGGATATCAATTTAGGTAGTATTGTCATTTTTATTGCATTCACTTAGCCTATCCGTAAGCATTTGATATTTTTTTTTCCAATTGATTGGATCTGAATTTTTAAAAAATATATATATGCATGGGTAATTTTTCAACATTGACCCTTGCAAAACTTTCTGTTCCAAACTCTTCCCTTCTTCCCCCCCCCCATGCCCACCCCTAGATGGCAGGTAGTAGAATACATATTTACTTTGTTAAAATATGTGAAATATAATTGGATCTGACTTTATTTGAGTGGAAAGTGTTTTGTTATTTCCTTGGAAGGTTACTTCAAAATATTGTATGTTATCTAAAGTTATTTTAAATGCAATTTCTCTTTGTATCTCTTGCTACTGGACTTTATTGGTAATATAAAAAATACTAATTATTTATGGATATTTATTTTTTATACTGCAACTTTGGTAATGTTGTGGATTGTTTCTAGTAGTTTTTTTTTTTTTACTTGATTCTCTTGGATTTTCTAAATATACCATCATAACATTTGCAAAAAGTGATAATTTGGTTTCCTCATAACCTACTCCATACCCTTTAAACTATTTTTCTTCTCTTATTGCCCAAGTTAATATATCTAATATAATACTTAATAATAATGGTGACAGTGGGCAACCTTTTTCACCCCTTATTTTTTGGGAATGGTTCTAGTTTATTTCCATTACACACAATGCTTGCTGATGGTTTTAAATAGATGCTACTGATTATTTAAAGGAAAACTCAATTTATTCCTATACTCTATAGTGTTTTAAAAAGAATGGGTGTTGGATTTTGTCAAATGCTTTTTCTGCATTTATTGAGATAATCATATGTTTTTGTTAGTTTGCTATTAATATAGTCAATTGCACTAAAAATTTTTCCTAATATTGAACTAACCCTGTATTCCTGGCGTACATCTTACTTGGTCATAGTGTACTGTTCTGAGGATGACTTGCTATAATCTCTTTGTTAATATTTTATTTAAGATTTTTGCATCAATATTCATTAGGGAAATTTTTCTATATTTTCTTTCTATGTTTTCCTCCTACTTGGTTTGGTATCAGCACCATATCTGTGTCATAAAAGAAATTTGGTAGAATTCCTTCTTTCCCTATTTTTTTCAAATATTTTGCATCATATTAGAATTAATCATTCTTTTAGTGGTTGGCAGAATTCTCATGCAAATTCATCTGGCTTCAAGATTTTTTCTTATGGAGTTGATGCATAGCTTGTTAAATTTCTTTTATTTTCTAAAATGGGAGTATTTAAGTAATTTATTTTCTCTTCTATATTATCTGGGTAATCTATGTTTTTGTAAGTATCCATCCATTTCACTTAGGTTATCAGATTTGTTGATATATAGTTGGGAAAAAATAACTCCTAATTATTGCTCTAATTTTCTCTTCATTGGTGGGAAGTTCTCCCTTTTCATTTTTGATACTAACAATGTGTTTTTCTTCTTTAATTTTTCTAATCAAATAAACTAAAGGTGTATATATTCTATTTTTTTCATAAAACAACTCTTACTTTTATTTATTATTTCAATATTTTTCTTACTTTCAATTTTATTAATCTCCACTTTTATTTTCAGAATTTTAAATTTGGTATTTAATTAGGGCTTTTTGATTCGTGCTTTTCCTAGTTGTTTTAGTTGCAAGCCCAACTCATTTATCTTATCTTTTTCTTATAACAGTAAGCATCTATAGATATAAAACTTCCCCTAAGAACTGCTTTGGTATCCCTTAAATTTTGGTATGTTGTGTCATTGTTATTTTCTTGGCTGAAATGATCAATTGTGTCTATGATTTGTTGTTTCACCCACTGATTCTTTTTTTTTCTATCTTTTTTACTAAAGACTTTTATTTACAAAACATATGCATGGGTAATTTGTCAACACTGACCCTTGCAAAATCTTGTGTTCCATATGTTTTCCTCTTTCCCCCCGCTCCGTCTCCCAGAAGGAAGGTAATCCATTACATGTTAAATATGTTAAAATATATATAAAATCCAATATATGTATACATATTTATAGTTTTCTTCACAAGAAAAGTTGCATAAAAATGGAAAACTTGTTAAGAAAAAATGCAAGAAAACAACAACAGAAAGAGTGAAAATATTATGTTGTGGTCCACACTCTGTTCCCACAATCCTCTCTCTCTCTGGGGGTCAATGGCTCTCTTTATCACAAGATTATTGGAAATGATATTAATCATGTCATTGTTGGAAAGAGCCAAATCCATCAGAATTGATCATCATGTAACCTTGTTGGCATGTACAATGATCTCCCGGTTATGTTCATGTTAGCATCAATTCATGTAAGTCTCCCCAGGTATCTCTGAAACCATCCTATTGATCGTTTCTTATTGAACAATAATATTCCATGACATTCATATACCATAATTTATTCAGTCTTTCTCCAAATGATGGGTAACCACTCAGTTTCCAGTTTCTTGACACTACAAAAAGAGCTGCCACAAACATTTTGGCACATATGGTTCCCTTTCCCTTCTTTAATAGTTCTCTGGGATATAAGCCCAGTAGAAACACTGCTAGATCAATGTGTGTGCACAGTTTCATAACTTTTTAACCATAGTTCCAAATTGCTCTCCAGAATGACTGGAACTATTCACAATTCCACCAATAGTGTATTAGTGTCCTAGGTTTCCCACATCTCCATTCATCATTATTTTTTCCTGTCATTTTAGCCAATCTGAGAGGTGTGCAGTGCTATCTTAGAGTTGTGTTAATTTGAATTTCTCTGATCAATAATGATTTAGAGTACCTTTTCATATAACTAGAAATGGTTTTAATTTCTTCATCCAAACATTGTCTGTTTATATCATTTGACCATTTATTAATTGGAGAATGGCTTGAATTATTTTAAATTTGAATCAGTTCTCTATATATCTTGAAAATGAGGTCTTTATCAGAACTCTTAAATTTAAAATTGTTTTGTCAATTTATTGCTTCCCTTTTAATTTTGTAATAATAGTCTTGTGATAAAGAGAGCCATCGACCCCCAGAAAGAGAGAGAGGATTGTGGGAACCGAGTGTGGACCACAACATAATATTTTCACTCTTTCTGTTGTTGTTTTCTTGCATTTTTTTCTTAACACGTTTTCCCATTTTTATGCAACCTTTCTTGTGAAGAAAACTATAAATATGTATACATATATTGGATTTTATATGTATTTTAACATATTTAACGTAATGGATTACCTTCCTTCTGGGAGAGGGAGCGGGGGGAAAGAGGAAAACATATGGAACACAAGATTTTGCAAGGGTCAGTGTGACAAATTACCCATGCATATGTTTTGTAAATAAAAGTCTTTAATAAAAAATAGAAAAAAAAAGGATCAGTGGGTGAAACAACAAATCATAGACACAATTGATCATTTCATCCAAGAAAATAACAATGAGACAACATACCAAAATTTATCTATTTGGTATTGAGTAATAAACTACAATTCTTTCATTACAAATTCCTTCTTTCCCCACAGATCTGAGAGGTAAACTATCTGACGTCCTTCTAATTTGTTTATTTATTATTCTTTATGTCTGAATCATGGACCCATTTCAACCTTGTCTTGGTATATGGTGTTAGGTGTGAGTCAATGCCTAGTTTCTCCCATAGTAATTTCCAATTTTCCCAGCAGTATTTTTTTTCAAATACTGAATCCCAAAAGCTGGGGTCTTTGGCTTTGTCATACACTATATTACTACAGGTATTGACTATTTTGTCCTGTGAACCTAACCTATTCCACTGATCCACTACTTTATTTTTTAGCTAGTTTTGATGACTGCTGCTTTATAATATAGTTTTAGGTCTTGCATAGGTAGGCAACTTTCATTGACATTTTTTCGTGAATTCCTTTGAAATTCTTCCAGATGAACACTGTTATTATTTTTTCTAAATCAGGTATTTTACATTCTTCCAACTTTTTTATTTTTAGTTTTGTTTGATTTGTGAAGTCTTATTGAGTCATTCACTTCCATTTGTTCAATTCTAATTTTTAGTGAATTATTTTCTTTAGTTAGCTCTTTTAACTCTTTTTTTTGTATTTGGCCAATTTAACTTTCAAATGAGGTGTTTTGTTCAGTGCATTTTTTTTTCCATTTCACAAATTCTGTTTTTCATTGGATTGGTTTCTTTTTCATATCTTTTTTGTATGGAGTTGTATGTTGTTTTTTTTTTCCATTTCATCAAATCTTTTTTTAAACAATTACCTTCAGATAATTTGTTTTTTTTTCCTTTTCCAAACCCTCTTGCAAAGATCCCATTACTCCCATTTTTTCTAACTCTCTTTTAATATCCTTTTTGAATTCTAACAAGCGAGTATTGTGAAATGTGGAACAACTCATCATCCTTTGGGGCTTCATCTAGCTAAGATTAGCCTTTAGGATCTTTAAGGTCTAAATCCTGCCCTTCTCTTTCGCCATAAAATCTATCTATAATCAGAGTCCTTTGTGTTTTTTTGCTCATTTTTTAAAGGTTGGGGTCTGCTCTTAAGGCAAAGAGGTGACATCCACTTTAGTTTGCCCTAGAGCCAGTGCTACTAACTAACTTCCAGTGTTGGGTAGTTGTGAACAAATCTCATGTTTTTCTGGGATTTAAAGGCTCATTATTTTCATTTATATTTACTTTGGATATCTTACAGCTAATCTGCTAATTCCCTGTCTCATAACCAGGACAGAGTACTCTAAGAACTTCCCCGGTGTGCAGACCCCACAACACCCTGGTTCCCTGTCCTGGGCTCCTTGCACTGTGTCTGCCCGATTGAAACATCTGTTCTGAAGCTCTGCCAAATTATCTTTTTTTTTTTTCTGGAAATTTGTTACACTCCAAATATTTGTGGATTATGTCTCTCCAAAACCAGTTCAGCAGCTCTATCTGGTATTGATCTGAAGGACATTAGGATGATCTCAGATGAAAACTAATCTATTCTGTGCCATCTTAGTTCTGCCTCCTCCTCCCACTTAGTTTCTTGTAAAAAGAATGAACATTTATTATCTGAATCCCTTCCTTCATGAAATATTTCTGATAAGGCATTTTGGCCTATTTAAAAATATTTTAAAGCAATATATTTCTAAAATGTTTCTTAAATAATAATATCTAACATGTATAACATGCCTTAAATTTTGCACAGTTTTGTACATAATTTTGTTCATAACTATCCCATGAAGTAGGTGCTTATTGTATCCATTTTATCAAACAGGAAACTGAAGCTAAAAGAAATTGAGTTATTTGCCCATATAACACAGCTAGTTTGAGGTTAAATTCAAGCTCAGGTATTCCTGTCATAAAAGCCAACCCTTTTAACCCATTTTCCACCTAGCTACAGAATTCTGTCCACATTACAAATCCTTTAAAGGTTTAAGTTGTCAAATGAGAAACAAATTTGTATGTCAAGTAGATTATAATTCAAGTGGAATTTTTAGGCTAGAGAAAAAGAAGTCTTAGGGAAACACAATATCAGTGTTTAAGTATTTGAAGACCATCATATAGAGGAAGAGCTAGGGTTTTTTTTTCCTTTGGGGCATCAAAGGCAAGAACTAGGAATAAGAGAAGTAAGCTATAAAGAGGCAAATTTAGGATTGATTTCAAGAAATCTTCCTATCAGTTTGAGTTGTCCATAAATTTAAAGTTTTAGAGAAGTTTTGGGTTTTCTCTCCTTAGAAATTATTTGTCTAGTTGATATAATGGAGATTCTCTCATGAAAGGATTAGAACCTATAATTATTCCAGTCTAATTCAATTGCTACAATTCTGTGTATGGACATAAAGGAGAAACACTGAAATTTGAATTTAGAGTCAGGGAATTCTGGGAGGATGGAAGAGTAAATTGTTAAATTTCAAGCTCTCCCAATTTCCCCCACAAATAGAACAATTTTGAGCTGCAAGAATCAATAATACTTGAAGAAGAACAGGAGTCATCCTGATATAACCCAAGAATATATGAACAAAAGATCCAGGGATGATATTAACCCTAGTGAAGTGCAAACACTTCTTGGCTAGCTTCCACACCAATTGTGGGCTTCTCAGATTAGCTAGGTGTGACTTAAACCTCAGCAGGAATTTGGAGTTTCAATCTGGGAAGACAGAGTAAACCTCAACTGATTGGGAATGTGAAGCCCATTTGGGCTGCTGAGATGGTGGCCCAGAGTGAGAAGGAAGCAGCAGCTGGTGAATACAGAGGCAGGGGGCAGAAGCACTGCTGCCTGTGCGCACTTGCAGGAGAATGGAGTTTTTGGTTTGAGGTTCCTGGTAAGAGTGGAAAGCTGAAGGGAAGCTTGAGGCACCCCACTACACAATTAGAGATGCTTACAATAATACTTCTTATTTAAAAAAAAATTGTTGGCAAGGAAGAAAGAATATCACCATTGAAACATACTATGAGAAAACGGAAGAAAGCTTCTACCACAAAGAGTAAGAGGAGAGAATTTATAAAAGAACTCAAAAAAGAACTCAGGAATCAAATGAGAGAAACTGAGGAAAAACTAAAGAAAAAAATAAAACTATCCAAGAAAAACAAAGAATATTATGAAAAAAGTTAACTAATTAAAAAGAAGGTACAGAGTCTCAAAGATGAAAACACTTCTTTGAAAATAAGAATCGGGCTAGGGGAAATCAGTGAAGCTATCAAACACATCAAAAGTCAAAACACAAAAAGTGAAAAAATAGAATTCAATGTGAAACATCTTATAAGAAAAATAATTGATCTAAAGAACAGATCCAGGAAAGAAAATATAAGGATAATTAGAGTACCAGAAAATTGTGACCAAAAATACAAGACATAATCCTAGAAAATTGTCCTGAAGTGATAGAACATGAGGGGAAATTAGAAATAGAAAAAAAATCCAATAAGCACTACCTAACTGAAATCTTTTGTGGAAAACACCTAGTAATATTATTGCTATGTTTCAAAACCCCCAGATCAAAGAGAAAATTTTGCAAGAAACAAGAAAAAAATAATTCAAATATTCTGGAGCTACAATTATAATTACACAGGACTCACCAACAATTGCAATAGTTTACAACCACATTAGAATAGCTCAAAAAAAAAAAGATTAGCAGAGTAAAGGTAAAAATAGAAATCATGTAATACAAATGAGGTGCATTTGAAGAACAGATCCAGAGGCATTAGAAAGGATAGGAGGTCTGGTAGTTCTGCAAAACTACTCACATTGGAAATGGATTCACCAGTAACACTACATATATACCATGAAGGGATAACATGCTCCAAAATGTGTAAATAAATAAGGGGGCATAGAATGATGGGGAAGCAAAGAGTAAAGAAAGAAGACAGGAGAAGGATCCTTGAGTGGGGGGAGGTTAAGTAATAGAAAGCAGAATATAATGAAGGAGTCAGCAGGCATAGGAAAAATATGTGTATGTGGAGTATGTGTGTGTGAATGTGTGTATGTATGTATGTATGTATGTACATATATACATACATCCTTTCTTAATTATAACTTGCTTGGGGATAAGGGGGATGAAACAGGAAACAATAATAAATTTAAAAGAAAAAAAGGTGTTCAGTAGAGAGGCAAAAAATAATTTACAATGAAATAAAGAAAAGATGAACACTCATGAATATAATTTCTTCTATAATGTATACACACACACACACACACACACACACACACACATATATATATATATATATATATATATATATATATATATATACTTTCTTAAATTGGTATTTCTTGTTATATATTTTGAATGCTCTCTGGTGTTCTGCTGGGCTTATGACAATATTCTCTTTTGTTTTCTTTCATTTTGCTTTATATAACAAAGATTGCTTGAAAAGCAATCTTGTCATTTTTCTTTTCTCTTATTCTGTTTCTTCAAATGAAATAAATTTGAAAAAAATAATTTAGAGTCAAAGGATTTTGCTCTGAGGTATATTATTTATATGATATTAGGCAAGTCACTTAACTTGTAATTTCCTCATTTGTAAAATAAGGGGATTGAACAGGATAATCATTAAATCATTCTCATGTACTGTGTGGTCCTAAGATTAGCAGACAAAACTTTTAACCAATATAATGGGCAAGTTTTTCATGCTTTGGGGTGAGGATGAGGGAACAAGAATGGAAATTCAAATGATAAGCTCAATGTCTTAAAATGTCAATTGCAGTGGTGATCCTTAAGACCAATGACAATTATCTTATACTGATATATTCTTTTTATTAAATTTGCATTTTGGGAAAGTTTATGTAAGGAAAATTTCTTTCAGTCTTAACCCCCAACAGAAGTATATAGATAATTAAAAATCATAAATTTATGTGACAAGCAACTTAGTAAGATTGTAGTCCAAATCCCCTTTTGTTTGATCTGAATCTGAGATTTCATCCATGGTTTCCCACTAACTAACTAAGCTACAAATTTTTATTTCTCTTGGCACCTCATACCTATTTGGCTTGATTTACCCAGTCCCTTTAGCTTCTGAAGGTCCCTTGATTCCTGGCAGTTTAACTGGCTGTGGAAATTCATTTACCTTTTAATGTTTCCATTTCAGTATCTCCAAAATTGAAATAAACATATTTGGATCACCTATCCCACAATGGATTATTACATTTAGAGATGAGTTTAGCATGTGTCTATTCACTTTGAGAAATAGCTAATTGCTTTACACAAATAAGGTGTCATTATTATTTGTATTTTCTGCTTGGGGCCAGTTCAAACAAGAACCAATAGTGAAGAAAATTAAGCAGAAAGGAAAGGCAATTTATGTGATACATAATCCCTACTGAGAACCGGGGAAGGCAAGGCTGACACAGAGAGAACAGATGTAATTCCATAGTGGACAGAGTAGTCTGTTACCAGGGTGACTGCAGGATGCTGCTTGAATGAGTGGGTAAATGAATTTTTCATCAGAGTTCAAAGCCAAAGGAATATGCAAAAGAATAAAGTTCTCGAGGCTATACATTAGCACATCATCAGAACCCAAATTGCTTTCTGAAATTTTAGGTCTTATTTTATTCTTGAATTCTTCATACCACATATTGTCTGATCAATGTGTTGCATGGTCCCAAGTGGTCCCTTGCTACATCCCATTGACTCAGCCATCCTCAATCAATAAATATCAGGTTTTTACAATCATTATTTGTACCACAACTACATTATTTCTTATTAACAATCATTTTAATTGTATTACCTTTTTACTTAAAAGATTCAAATATTCTTTGTTCTTGATTCTTTAAAGTGATATTCACAACTCTCAACTACCTTTCCAATTTTATATCACAGCATTTCCCTAAAAACTCATTTATCCCAACCAATTTATATTGGTGTAAGTTGTGCTCATCTCAACCTTTAAACATGATTCAGTGGAAAGAAAGCTTGGATAAAGGTAGGTTTGACTTTTATTTTTTTCTTCTAATACAAGGCCTTACACACTGTCTTATAGTTTAAATATCACATCTGGTAAACTCCCTGGATCTATGGAGAGCTTTATTTATTGAACTTGCATTCCCAATAACTAGCATAGTACCTGGTACAGAGCAGGTATGCAATAAATAACTATTAATTGATTAAGTGATATCTGAAGCAGAAAGAAAAGGGAACATGAACACAAAACTTTATTAAATGAAAGTTATCAGGTCAGTAATCTCATTTCTGACCTGGCTGCCTGGCTCTGGGACTTCTCTGAATTCTTCCCCATGCCTTCCTATCAGATGTTTTTCTTACCTGTCCATCTCTCTCTTTCTGCTTCCTATTGTTTTCCCACACTAGATTAGAAGTTACTTGAAAGTTGGGACTTTCTTTTACTTGTATCTGCAGAACATAACATAATGCCTGGCATATAGTAAATAATAAATGTTTACATTTATTAACAAATATTTAATTTACTACTGAGTCCCCAGGACTACAATTTGGAATTGCTTATTTTGTCTATTTAGTTCATTTTCATCCTTCAAAGTGAAACTCACTTTCCACCATTTTATTGAAACATCTCTTGACATCTGAAATGTATAAAATTGATGGTAGATCTGATAATACTTTGTAACCAAGAAATCTATGTAAATGAGTAATGGAGAACTGGGTAATGAGACCCCAGGTTTTATGGGCATAGGTATTGTGTTCAGACTGACATAATTCCCCATGTAAATATCAAAATATATTTGATATTCTGTGATTATTCTTTGAGACTATCATTTAGTTTGCAGAGTGATTGGCATCTATTTAGCATCTATATAAATTGATGTTTCCTTAGAAGATATAACAAGTGTGAGAAGTATGAGAAATTGACTTTCCACAGATACTGTCAGAAGAGGATGAGGAGGGAGTTGAAATATCTTTTTAAAATATCTCCAACTAATCACCTGTGAGTTAAGGAACTGGTTAGACAACTAAATAAATTCCTGACAAAAGGACTTAGGGTTAAAATGACCCAAACCAACTATGCTCAGTGATAAGGCATGAGACTTTTTTGGGGGAGTGTAATCCAACCTAATTGTTATTTGGAAGGTAAATGTGAACAATTGCAATCAATTCTGACTGTAAATCTGACCAATCCCAACCTTGAAAGGAGGGATAAAGAATCGAGTTACTGGTATAAACCTTGCTTTCATGAAATACTTGTGTCTCATCCATGAGTACAACTGTTTCTCATTAACATTATTGATTAAAGGATTCTTTCATTCTAAAGAGGTTTTAAGACTACTCCTGAACCAGCTTGTAACTGGGGAAGCAGTGGGCAGTGGATACTTAATCTGGGTTTACTCCCCAATCTTTGAGTTCCAAAGAGTCTTTTGATAGCAACAAGTATAAAACAAAACAACCCTCTGGGTCATGTCACTTTTTCCCCTTCTCTACTTTAATTCCTGAGCAAAATAGCTTCATATGTATAGCAGTTGCTAAAAAAAGTTTATCCAACCAAGGTCACTTCTAGAACAGCCTAATTGTTGGAACAATTTGCTCCCTTGTTTGAAGAAAATATCTCAATATCCACAGCTCACAGCTTTGCCCATCAGTAAATTTGGCTTCTCTGATTGCTAAATTCCAGGTATTTTCTTGACTTAGGTTCCCAAGGTAAATTAGTTTATTCTTTTTTCTTATTCATGTGGAAAAGAATATAATCAACAGAAACAGAAGCAACAAGAGAATATGCTCATGATTTTATCTCGACCAACTAGAAAGAGCAGATCACTGGAATTCTTACCCTCTGCAGATTTACGGAAGTTATTCTATCTCAATTAGGATGTAGCCAAGATGGAAAGAGACAATATTGAAGTCTTTAGAGACTTTTACATCTTTTGGCTTTGAAGCGCAGCTCTGAATCAAAAATCATTTTTAAATCTTTGCTCATCAGGAACTAAGCAGATAGGAAACATTCAGACAACAAAATAGATAAGCTTTTAGTTAATTTGATTAGAAAAAGGAAAGAGGAAAATCAAATTGTTTGTCTCAAAAATGATAAGGGAGAACTTTCCTCCAATGAAGAGGAAATTAGAGTAATAATTAGGAGTTACTTTGGCCAACTTGATGCCAATAAATTTGATAATCTAAATGAAATGGAGGAATATCTATAAAAATATAGATTGCCCAGGTAAACAGAAGAGGATATAAATTATTTAAATAGCCCCATTTTAGAAAAAGAAATAGAATAAGCTATTAATCAACTCCCTAAGAAAAAATCTCCAGGGCCAGATGGTTTTACATGTGAATTCTACCAAACATTCAAAGAACAATTAATTCCAATACTATCCAAGCTATTTGAGAAAATAGGCACTGAAGGTATGCTACCAAATTCCTTCTATGATACAGATATGGTGCTGATAGCTAAACCAGGTAGGGTGAAAACAGAGAAAGAAAACTATAGACCCAATTCCCTAATGAATAGCGATGCAAAAATTTTAAATAAGATTTTAGCAACTAGATTACAGAAAGTTATCTCCAGGATAATACATCTTGACCAAGTAGGATTTATACCAGGAATGCAGGTCTGGTTCAATATCAGGAAAACTATCAGCATAATCAATTATATTAATAACCAAACTAATGAAAACCATATGATTATCTCAATAGATGCAGAAAAGGCATTTGATAAAATCCAACACCCTTTCCTATTAAAAACACGAAAGAGTATAGGAATAAATGGGCTTTTCCTTAAAATGATTAGTAGCATCTACTTAAAACCATCAGCAAGCATCATATGTAATGGAGACAAACTAGAACCATCCCCAATAAAATCAGGAGTGAAACAAGCCTGCCCACTGTCACCATTACTACTTAATATTGTATTAAAAATGTTATCTTTGGCAATAAGAGCAGAAAAAGAGATAAAATGAATTAGAGTAGGTAATGAAGAAACCAAATTATCACTCTTTGCAGATGACATGATGGTATACTTAGAGAACCCTAGAGACTCAACTAAAAATACGACTAGAAACAATTCACAACTTTAGCAAAGTGGCAGGATTCAAAATAAATCCACATAAATAATCAGCATTTTTATATATTACCAACAAAGTTCAGCAGCAAGAGATACAAAAAGAAATTCCATTCCAAATAACAGATGATAGGATAAAATATTTGGAAATCTATCTGCCAAGGAAAAGTCAGAAACTATACGAACTAAACTAAAGAACACTTTCCACACAAATAAAATCAGACCTAGTCAATTGGAAAGACATTAAGTGCTCATGGGTAGGCCGAGAGAATATAATAAAAATGACAATACTACCCAAACTAATCTACTTATTTAGTGCCATACCAATCAAACTCCCAAGTAATTATTTTACAGATCTAGAAAAAAAGTAGTAGCAAAGTTCATTTGGAAGAACAAAAGATCAAGAATTTCAAGGGAATTAATGAAAAAAAAAGACAGATGAATGGGGCCTTACTGTACCAGATCTAAAACTATATTATAAAGCAGCAGTCATCAAAACCATTTGCTACTGGCTGAGAAATAGAGCAGTCAATCAGTGGCACAGAATAGGATATCAGGACAAGCTAGGTAATATCATTAGAAATTTAGTGTTTGATAAACCCGAAGACCCCAGCTTTTGGGATGAGTACTCATTATTCGACAAAAACTGCTGGGAAAATTGGAAACTAATGTGGAAGAAATTAAGGCTGGACACACACCTAACACCGCACAACAAGATAAGATCTAAATGGGTTCATGATCTAGATATAAAGAGTGATATTATAACCAAATTAGAGGAACATAGGATGTTTTATCTCTCTGACCTGTGGAGATGGAATAAAATTACGTCCAAAGAAGATCTGAAACTCTTAATTGAACACCTGATAGATAATTTTAATTATATTAAGTTAAAAAGTTTCTGTACAAACAAAAGTAATGTGGACAAGATTAGCAGGGAGGCATCAAATTGGGAAATCATCTTTACATTTAAAGGTTCTGATAAAGGTCTCATCTCTAAGATATATAAAGAATTGTCTCATATTTTTAAGAATTCAAGCCATTCTCCAATTGATAAATGGTCAAAGGATATGAACAATTTTCAGAGGATGAAATTAAAACTATTTATAATCATATGAAAAGGTGCTCCAAATCACTATTGATCAGAGAAATGCAAATTAAGACAACTCTGAGGTACACTACACATCTGTCAGATTGGCTAAAATGACAGGAAAGGATAACGACAGGTGTTGGAGGGGATGTGGGAAGACTGGGACAATGATGCATTGTTGCTGGAACTGTGAACAGATCCAACCATTCTGAAGAGCAATTTGGAGCTATGCTCAAAAAGTTATCAAACTATGCATACCCTTTGACCCAGAAGTGTTTCTATTGGGCTTATATCCCAAAGAAATCATAAAAGAAGGAAAGGGCCCCACATGTGCAAGAATGTTTGTGGCAGCCCTTTTTTTGTAGTGGCTAGAAACTGGAAACTGAAGGGATGTCCATCAATTGGAGAGTGGCTGAATAAATTATGGTATATGAATGTTATGGAATATTATTGCTCAGTAAGAAATGACCAGCAGGACGATTTCAGAGAGTCCTGGAGAGACTTGCATGAACTGATGCTTAGTGAAGTGAGCAGAACTAGGAGATCATTATTCACAGCAACGACAATACTACATGAAGATCAGTTCTAATGGACATGACTCTCTTCAACAATGAAATGCTTCAAACCAGTTCAATTTGTTCAGTGAAGAGAGACATATACACCTAGAGAGAGGGATGTGAAATGTGGACCACAACATAACATTTTCCTGTTCTCCATTGAGGTTTGCTTGCATTGAATTTCCTTTATTGGATTATTCTTTCTTATAGATATGATTTCTCCTGCACAAAAAAATGATGTGTGGCAATAACTATACATCTATTTGATTTCTTAAGAATTCTAAAATAATTATCATGTAGTGTATATCCTGCCATCTAGGGGAGGGGTGTGGAGTAGGGGGGAAAATTTGTAACAGAAAGCTTTGTAACGGTTAATGTTTAGGAATTACCCATACATATGTTTTGGAAATAAAAAGTATTAATAAAAAAAATAAAATAAAACTCTGAGTTCCAGAATCTCTTCCTTCCTCTCTCATTATCTCCCCCTCATGAAGAAAACATAAGTGAAGTCATGCAAAATATTTCCATAAAATTCATGTTGTGAAAAAACAGGCCCTCCCCTAAAAAACATCTCAGCAAAAAAGTTTTTAAAAGGTATGGTTCAATCTGTATTCAAACACAATCAGTTCTTTCTCTGAGTGTGGAGAGTATTTTTCATCAAAATTCTCTCACAGTTGTTTTAAACCATTATATTGCTGAAAATAGCCAAATCATTCACAGCTATCATCTTACAATATTGCTATTATTTTGTACTATCTCACTTTGCACCATCAGCTCTTGGAAGTCTCTCCAGGTTTTGTTGCTGTTGTTGTCATTGTTTTTTTAAGAGAATTCTGCTCAATATTTCTTGTAGCATAATAGAATTCACATACTACAATTTATTCAGTTATTCCCCAGTGAATGGGCATCTTTTCAATTACCAATTCTTTGTTCTGAGAAAAGAGTTGCTATAAATTTTTTTTGTACATATGGGTCCTTTTCCTTTAAAAAAATCTTTCGGTTAAATGCCTAATAGGGCTATTGTTCAGTCAAAGGGTGTGCATATTTTATAGCTTTTTGAGGTCTAATTCCAAATTGCACTACAGAATGGATAAATCAGTTCACAATTCTACCAAAGAGTTGTTATTTTTATTTTCTGGTTTATTAGCCAAATGTAATAGGCATGAGGTAGTAGCTTAGAATTATTTTAATTTGTTTTCTCCAGCCAATAATGAGTTAGAATATTTATTATCATGTGGCTATAAATAGCTTTGATTACTTCAACTTTTGATCATTTATCAATTGGGGAATGGCTCTTATTTACAATTTTATATATTTTTAAATTAAATTGGGCTCAGTTCCCTATAGTTTTGAGAAATGAATCCTTTATAAGGGAAATTTTATGCAACCATTTTTATTCAAAAAAAAACATATTACCAAATTTTAAAGCTGAAAGAACAATTTCTGAGTTGTGTATTTAGTTTGTGCATTTAGTAAGCATATGATAAATTTTATAGAATTAGAGCACAACTCCGAATCAGAAGGCCATTTGTACACAAAAAAACTGCCAAAAATTATACATGTGATTCATTCTAAACAAACACTTAATCTTTATCAAAATCTCTTTTTATATGTAAAATTATTCAATTGGATGACATGACAATGAGGATTCTTTAATGCTTCTGCCTTATTGCTTTCTATTCTTTCCCTTTCCAACCAATTCTCAGTCTTTTGCAATCTGACTGCCATTAAAATTAAACTGTTCTCTCCAGGGCTACCAATAATCTCTTAAGTAGCAAATTGACACTGTTGGCAATTATATCCTGTCATCTTAATTCTACATCCCATATAAAAACAAAAACAAAAACAAAAACAAAACTTGTTATATGTTTCACTTTTCCAATTTTATTCAATATTAGTCTCCTTCACTCTGTCGGGGTCCAGATCCTGTAGAGAATTAGGGGTGTGAAAACTTTTCAGGGCCAAGTGGAGTTCAAATTATGAACTCTTCAAAGTTTATTGATCAGAGGGACAAATAAATGTACCCCAAATGCTCATAGACAATACAAAGTACACTCTTTGAAGTTCCTATACTTTTCTCCAACAAACAATATCTACTGAGATGTAAAAGATTAAGTCCAGGTTCTTAGTTAATTAGACCAAGATGCAAATAATTGAGATACACTTCAGGGTAAAATTTATCATACCATTGTCCCAAGTATCCTTTGTCTAAATACATTTAGTCTCTATTGTGGACTGTTTTTCCTGCCCTAAATTCAGAGGTTTGCTTTAATCCAAAAAAGTAATGTTTCCATTTTCCTTCAGTCAAAAGATTATTAATTTATTATATTGACAAGCAGTCTCTGCTATTTCAATAAGAAAAGGGAGTTTTGCCAAATTATCACTCTTTGCAGATGACATGATGGTATACTTAGAGAACCCTAGGGACTCAACTAAAAAACTACTAGAAACAATTCACAACTTTAGTAAAGTTGCAGGATTCAAAATAAATCCACATAAATCATCAGCATTCTTATATATTACCAACAAAGTTCAGCAGCAAGACATAGAAAAAGAAATTCCATTCAGAATAATGGATGATAGCATAAAATATTTGGGAATCTATCTGCCAAGAAAATGTCAGAAACTATACGAACTAAACTACAAAACACTTTCCACACAAATAAAATCAGACCTAGTCAATTGGAAAAACATTAAGTGCTCATGGGTAGGCCGAGCCAATATAATAAAAATGACAATACTACCCAAACTAATTTACTTATTTAGCACCATACCAATCAAACTCCCAAGAAATTATTTTACAGATCTAGAAAAAATAGTAGCAAAGTTCATTTGGAAGAACAAAAAGTCAAGAATTTCAAGGGAATTAATGAAAAAAAAGACAGATGAAGATGGCCTTGCTGTACCAGATCTAAAACTATATTATAAAGCAGCGGTCATCAAAACCATTTACTACTGGCTGAGAAATAGAGCATTCAATCAGCGGCATGGGATAGGATATCAGGACAAGCTAGGTAATAATGTTAGCAATTTAGTGTTTGATAAACCCGAAGACCCCAGCATTTGGGATAAGTACTCACTATTTGGCAAAAACTGCTGGGAAAATTGGAAATTAATTTGGAAGAAATTAAAGCTGGACCCACACCTAACACCACACACCAAGATAAGATCTAAATGGGTTCATGATCTAGATATAAAGAGTGATATTATAACCAAATTAGAGGAACATAAGATAGTTTACCTCTCCAACCTGTGGAGATGGAATAAAATTATGTCCAAAGAAGATCTGGAACTGTTAATTAAACACCAGATAGATAATTTTGATTATATTAAGTTAAAATGTTTTTGTACAAACAAAACTAATGCAGACAAAATTAGGAGGGAAGCATCAAATTGGGAAATCATCTTTACATTTAAGGGTTCTGATAAAGGATAAGAACAGACGATTTTCAGATGATGAAATTAAAACTATTTCTAATCATATGAAAAGGTGCTCCAAATCACTATTGATCAGAGAAATGCAAATTAAGACAACTCTGAGGTACCACTACACACCTGTCAGATTGGCTAAAATGACAGCAAAAGATAAAGACGAATGTTGGAGGGGATGTGGGAAGATTGGGAGACTGATGCATTGTTGGTGGAGCTGTGAACGGATCCAACCATTCTGAAGAGCAATTTGGAGCTATGCTCAAAAAGTTATCAAACTATACATACCCTTTGACCCAGCAGTGTTTCTATTGGGCTTATATCCCAAAGAAATCATAAACGAAGGAAAGGGCCCCACATGTGCAAGAATGTTTGTGGCAGCCCTTTTTGTAGTGGCTAGAAATTGGAACCTGAATGGATGCCCATCAATTGGAGAGTGGCTGAATAAATTATGGTATATTAATGTTATGGAATATTATTGTTGTGTAAGAAACAACCAACAGGACAATTTCAGAGAGGCCTGGAGAGACTTGCATGAACTGATGCTCAGTGAAGTGAGCAGAACCAGGAGATCATTATTCATGGCAACAACAAAATTTTATGAGGATCAGTTCTAATGGACATGGCTCTCTTCAACAATGAAATGCTTCAAGTCACTATTGATCACAGAAATGCAAATTAAGACAACTCTGAGATACCACTACACACCTGTCAGATTGGCTAAAATGACAGGAAATGATAATGATCACTTTTGGAGGGGATGTGGGAAAACTGGGACACAGATACATTGTAGGTGGAACTGTTAACGGATCCAACCATTCTGGAGAGCAATTTGGAGCTATGCTCAAAAGTTATCAAACGGTGCATACCCTTTCACCCAGCAGTGTTTCTACGGGGCCTATATCCCAAAGAGATTTTAAAGGAGGGAAAAGGACCCACATGTGCAAAAATGTTTGTGGCAGCCCTTTTTGTAGTGACAAGAAACTGGAAATTGAAAGGATGTCCATCAATTGGAGAATGGCTGAATAAATTATGGTATATGAATGTTATGGAATATTATTGTTTTGTAAGAAATGACCAACAGGAGGATTTCAGAGAGGATTGGAGAGACTTGCATGAAATGATGCTGAGTGAAATCAGCAGAACCAGGAGAACATTATACACAGCAACAAGACTATACGATGATCAATTTTGATGGACATGGTTCTCTTCAACAATGATGTGATTCAAGCCACTTCTTCAGCAATGAAGATAGTCATATACATCCAGAGAGAGGCCTGTGGGAACTGGGTGTGAACTACAACACAGCATTTTAACGCTTTCTGTGAATGTTTCCATGCATTTTGTTTTCTTTCTTAGGTTGTTTTTTTCTTCTTCTCTTTCTAGATCTGGTGTTTCTTGTGCAGTAAGATAACTGTATAGATATATATAAATGTATTGTATTTGTCATATAATTTATCCTATTTAGCATGTATTAGATTACCTGTCATCTAGGGGTGGCGGGTGGGGGAAGGAGGGGAAAAGCTTGGGGAAAAAAGTTTTTGCAAGGGTCAATGTTGAAAAATCACTCATATATTTTGTAAATAAAAAGCTTCATATATTAAAAAAAAACAATGAAATGCTTCAAACCAGCTCCAATTGTTCAGTGAAGAGATCCATATACGCCCAGAGAGTGGGATGTGAAATGTGGACCACAACGTAACATTTTCATGTTCTCTATTGAGGTTTGCTTGCATTGTGTTTCCTTTATTGGATTATTTTTTCTTGTAGATACGATTTCTCCTGCACAAAAAAATGTGTGGTAATAACTATACATATATTCAATTTCTTAAGTATTCTAACATAATTATCATGTAGTAGATATCCTGCCAACCAGCGTAGTATTGTCATTTTTATTATGTTTACTCTGTCTACCCATGAGCACTTAATGTTTTTTCCAATTGATTCGGTCTGATTTTATTTGTGTGGAAAATGTTTTGTAGTTTAGTTCGTATAGTTTCTGACTTTTCCTTGGCAGATATATTTCCAAATATTTTATCATATGATCTGTTATTTGGAATGGAATTTCTTTTTGTATCTCTTGCTGCTGAACTTTGTTGGTAATATATAAAAATGCTGATGATTTATGTGGATTAATTTTGAATCCTGCAACTTTGCTAAAGTTGTGAATTCTTTCTAGTAGTTGACTCTCTAGGGTGCTCTAAGTATACCATCATGTCATCTGCAAAGAGTGATAATTTGGTTTCTTCATTACCTACTCTGATTCCTTTTATCTCTTTTTCTTCTCTTACTGCCAAAGCTAACATTTCTAATACAATATCAAATAGTAATGGTGACAGTGGGCAGCCTTGTTTCACTCCTGATCTTGTTGGGAATGGTTTTAGTTTGTCTCCATTACATATGATGCTTGCTGACGGTTTTAAATAGATGCTGCTGATCATTTTAAGGAAAAATCCATTTATTCCTATATGCTCTAGCGTTTTTAATAGGAAAGGGTGTTGGATTTTATGAATTGCTTTTTCTGCATCTATGGAGATAATCATATGGTTTTTGATAATGTGGTTATTAATATAATTAATTATGCTGATAATTTTCCTAATATTGAACCAGCCCTGCATCCCTGGTATAAATCCTACTTGGTAATAGTGTACTATCCTGGGGATGACTTTCTGTAATCTCATTGCTAATATCTTATTTAATATTTTTGTATCAATATTCATTAGGGAAATTGGTCTATAGTTTTCTTTCTCTGTTTTCACCCTACCTGGTTTAGCTATCTATCAGCCCCATATCGGTGTCGTAGAAGGATTCTGGCAGTATACCTTCTGTCCCTATTTTCTCAAATAGTTTGTTTAGTATTGGACTTAATTGTTCTTTGAATGTTTGGTAGAATTCACATGTAAATCCATCTGGCCCTGGAGATTTTTTCTTAGGGAGTTTGTTAATAGCTTGTTCTATTTCTTTTTTCTAAAATGGGGCTATTTAAATAATTTATATCCTCTTCTGTTAACCTGGGCAATCTATATTTTTGTAGATATTCCTCCTTTTCATTTAGATTGTCAAATTTACTGGCATAAATTTGGGCAAAGTAACTACTAATTATTGCTCAATTTCCTCTTCATTGGAAGAAAGTTCCCCCTTATTCTTGAGACGAACAATTTGATTTTTCTCTTTCTTTTTTCTTATCAAATTAACCAAAGGGTTTATCTATCTTGTTGGTTTTTTTCATAAAACCAACTCAGTTTTATTTATTAATTCAATAGTTTTCTTACTTTCAATTTTATTAATTACCCCTCTTGTTTTTAGAATTTCTAATTTGGTATTTAATTGAGGGATTTTAATTTGTTCTTTTTCTATTTTTTTAATAATAAGCCCAATTTCTTGATCTTTTCTTACTCTATTTTATGCAAGTAAGCTTCTAGACATATAAAATTGCCCCTTATAACCGCTTTAGCTGTATCCCACAAATTTTGGTATGTTGTCTCCTTATTGTCATTCTCCTGGATGAAATTATTGATTGTGTCTATGATTTGCTCTTTCACCCATTCATTCTTCAGGATTTCATTATTGAATTTCCAATTAAGTTTTGGTTTATTTACTCCTGCCCTTATATTGCATGTGATTTTTATTGCATCATGATCTGAAAAAAGATGCATTTACTATTTCTGATTTTCTGCATTTGATTTTGAGGCTTTTATGCCCTAACACATGGTCAATTTTTGTATAAGTTCCATGGACTGCTGAGAAAAAAGTAAACTCCCTACTGTCTCTATTCAA
>JAJPUD010013371.1:0-30476 GCA_023553655.1 Myrmecobius fasciatus
CTTCCTTCCTTCCTTCCTTCCTTCCTTCTTTCCTTCCTTTCTTCCTTTCTTTCTTCCTTCCTTCTTTCTCTTCCTCCCTCTCTCCCTCCCTCCTGCTTTCCTTTCTTTTCTGCCCAAATATTCAGACCTTCCTTCCCTTTCTGACCAAATATTCAGAATTCCTCCTTATCCTGCCCAAATATCCATTCTCTTCACTTGAATGATATCTATTTGTTTTTCCAGAATGTGTTTGTTTGCTTCACTACCATCCTTACCTCTTTTACCTATTGGGTTGCTCTAAAATCTATTAACTCATTTATGAGTTTTTTGTAATTTGATAATTTTCTCTTAAATACTATGAAGCTTGTGCTGTTGTTTGTATGTGTGTATATGTACTTAATAATAATATTATTTAATTGATCTTGTATCTTTAACCATAATGTATTTTCCATTTCTTATTCCTGATCTCAGATTATATTGTTTTATTACTGAAAATCATAATTAAAATTCCTTCTTTTTTGGAATAATATGATAAATAATAAATATTGTTTTATTTTATTCACCTCAGGTCTTCTTTGGAGGAGAGAGACAAGAGTTTTGCTCTTCCTCTAGCACATCTTTTTTTTTTTTTTAATTTAATCTAGTTATCTATCCACTTATCTGTTTGTCTATTTATAAATATATTTATGCCTATCTTGAATAGGTGCTGTAGATGGAAAATGATGGATTCAGAGTTGAGAAAGAAGAAATCAGTCAAGATCATATCTGGAAAATTGCTCTGCATTTTCAATGATCATCAAAGCTCAGTGCCACTGAAGCCATCTCTTTAACACCAATATTCTCTTTGCTAAATGGCTGTGAATTGTAAGAATAAAAATTACAAGTAATCCTAAGGACCAGAGAAGAATGGTAGGTTGACCTATAATATATGGTAAATGGTGACAAGTGATAGATAATGATTTTTGCATAAGAAGTAGAATGAAATTCAAAGTTAATGACATGTATGACTAAAATAAGGAAGGTTTATTAATGAATCAGAGTAGAACAAAGTTCTACATTGGTACTTCCAGTAAAAGAACCAAAGGAAAGTCTCTAGAACTTTGGATAGAATCACTAGGATATATTCATTGAAGGATACAGGCAAATATCTCCTAGAATTAGAAATCATGCGTAGTTTATTCTCTATCTAACCCACCGTGATGAGATAACTAATTTATCTCCGTATCTAATTAATCACTTTTGGGACTTTTATGGTCAAGATTGACAAAGTTATTGTCAAGTTCTAATGAGATAATATATGCAGATATTTTTAGAAAGCCTGAAGCCAAAAAGAGAGTGTAATATTAGTATTAATTGCAGCAACAGGTGCAGCAATAGTAATAGTATAGAAATAATAGTAGTAGTAGTTGCAATTGTAATAAAAGTGGTAAGGAGTAGCAATAGCAGAATTAGCAGCAGCAATAGTAGCTATAGCAGTAGGAGTCAAAACAGAATAGTAGTAAAGGAGTGGTGATAATTATGGTGATAAATGATATATTGTTGAAATTCCAATGAGCATTACTTGGCTTCATAGTCAAAAATATAGAACTCAAACTGCAATAGGGGGCTCAAGCCATTTTTCCTCACTGTTTTTCAGGATGTTGTTGGTAGTGAGATTTGTTTGGTTGTTTTTTGTTGTTGTTACTGTTATTTGTTTTAGTTTTAGTGACTGACCTCTTGTTTCTGTTCTATTCAAAAAAGATCAGTAAGATCTTTAACTGGTCTTAGTTTGACAGAGGCAACACTCATTCAGTGATTAAAGCTAGATAAGAATTGAAGCAAAGAATGGCCTCTTTTACCTGGTCAAAAAAGAAAAAAAAATCAATCTGAAAGGGGAAGACCCTCCTTGAGTTTTTGGCCAAAATGGAAACAACTGCTTTTTATATTCATTCTGAGGCAATCAGGGTTCAAACAATGACCAAATGGGGTTTGACTTGGGACCTTTTGTTGGACAATAAAGGGAAGCCAGAGTTATCAGGATTTAAGGCATGGTGCTTAAAAAAGAAATTTAGCCAGTAAATTGGCCAAATATGCCAAAATATCTTGGGAGGTTTCAGCAATCAAAATTTACTTTGCTTTGGGCAGAGCATCCACAGATAAGGGGATGATACCCTATGTGAACAGAAGGAAGCAAAGGAAAGAAAGAAAGGAAGTAAAAAAAAAGAAAAGGAAGAAAGAAAAAAAGAAAAAGGTAGAAAGAAGGAAAGAGGAAGAAAGGAAAAAAGGAAGGAAGAAGGAAAGAAAGAAAAGAAAGAGAAAGAAAGAAAACTGTATTGCCTGACAAGTCAGTTCCAGTTGAGTCTCCAGTGATATAGCTTCTACTCCTACTCATGGAGGTGGTTGTTTGTCTTCCATTCTCAAAGAAGACCACGACATCATGGAGATGACACCATGGAGGTGAATTGAATTTAAGTAAGGGAGGACTGTGCAAAGTCACTTGGCTCACTTTCTCCTCTAGAGCCATCTACATCTAGTGGCCAGATATATATAAGATGACTGAAGACAGTCCTAGATGTAATGAGAAATGGAATCACCAGGAGCTGAAGAAAGAAAGAAGCTTGCTTCTTTGAAAACTTTGGCACTGACAAAAGGAATTTACTGGGTATTATGTAGATTTTGTACATTTACATCTATTCTTGGTCATTGATGATTGGTTAGACTTTGGGCAAGTCACTTCACCTTCTGAAGTCTTTTTTTTTTCTTATTTACATAGTAAAGAGGTTTTGGTTCCTTTCAGCTTCAAAAATATAATACTAGTATACTAGAATTCTGGAATAGATGATCTTATAATGTAGTAAGTATACAACTTTTATGATGGACACTGACTGCTATGGTTATATTTGTTATAGTGACAAATAGGATATTTTCTAGATAAGGACATAGGAAAAGATAATTTTCTACTGGGTTGTTGTCTCACATTCTTATTTTATGTTTCCTTGATTTAAGAAAAATAAGCTATTTATATGGATTCCATTCCCTACAAGGGAGGGGAAATTTTGTCATGAAATATTGCTGTTTTTCTCTATTCCTTCTCTTATATTTGTCCCAAGATTCAACAGAAAGCTCTTTTAAGATTCCACATATGTTCTCTTTCCTGGATAAAAACCATTTATTAACTTCCTTTTTTGTTTAATAAATACTTGAGGTTTTATTCTGGGAACTATAGGAGATTCAAAGATTAATAAGACATAATCCCTCCTCTCGTAGACTTTACAGGTCTAAGGTTTGTGCCTTCCAGAGGAATAAAAACTAAATTTAAATTTAAGAAACTCAAGTGATTGGTTCTTTCCAAGAAATATATCATCTTGAATTGAATGACCTTTTGGAGAAAACAGTTGGTATGGACCAATAGGAAATTAAAGATTTTGATACAAACATAGCTATTTGTGTACTATGGGAGAAAATATGGAAAGTCCTAGAAATAAGAAAGCTGACTTCAAAAACTTTCTCAAAGCACTATCCATATGATTGTGGATAGGCATATCACTTAACTCTTCAGGCAGTGTTTCATCATGTGTAAAACCTCACACAACCTTTGTTGTGAGAGAAAAAAATGTTTTGCAAATCTTAAAATGCAATACACAAATGCAAATAGTTATTGTTTTATATACCAGCAGATCTTGTTAAATAATGTTATTTCTGAATCTGTCTCATACAGGCCCCTGCAGATGAATGAGGCAACTCTGACTAGAAGTAAACAAAGAAAAATAAAACCAATAGTTTAAGAATGTGTGAACAGAGGTCAAGAGTAGTCAGGGAACTACAAATAAGACCACAAGCAAATGCTCAGTTCTAGCTTTCTGAGGAAGCATTTCTAATTTTTTCTCTACATCTTAGGGCATAATCTATTCATAAAACACTTCTGTATTTCTGGACAGACTGATTTTTTCTCAGTTGTTTTATTTTTGAGGAAAACTTATTTATTATATATCATCCTGTATTAGGGAAGCTTGTTACCATTATCATCACCACTTGGAATTGAACTGCTCTTGGTTCCTGATCCTTGGAGCATCTAGAATATTCTGTTTCCTGTTCTTGAAATTCATGTTGGTGAGAAATAATTTGAAATGAGAACTGAGAAGCTAGAGGGGAAAATGTCATCAAGGCCCTTCAGAATGTTTCTGTGTAGAAAGGCAGGAAAAAACTCAACCATTTCTCACTCCTGTTTTTAATTGTCTAAAATCATATCTCAGCAAAAAATATATGTAATAACACTGTAATACCCTCCCTCTCTAGACTACTTATTATATGTAAGATAACTTTAATTATAGAAGGAATATTTTCCTTATATCAAAGCAAAATCTTTTTTTTTTTGGAGCCAAGCAAAAACAAATCCAATCTTCCTTGAATAAAGATGATTAAGAATGGAAGCAGAATGGGCAGAAAGAAGGCCACTGACCAGTTTTACTTATTTGTCATTTGTGGGAAAGATGAGGATATCACTCAAGCTATATTATCAAAAAAATAGAGATAAGAATAATAGAAATAGAATTTTAAAAAAGTTGTTTGGGCTTAGTGTAACTAGGCAAAAGGAACATTCCCAGCAAATTGAATTTTGTGCATGGGAGGGCTACTTGAGATTCACTTGATTTAATTAAAAATATTTTCTCAAGGAAAAAAATCCAACAGAACCATGAGAAGAAGAAGGAGGATTTTGCCAAATGGTGAGAATTTTAGTATTTGTTATTCATTACATATTTTTTTTTTTTACTCAGTCCCCATTCTTCCTGTGAATCCATGGCCCCATTTATTTTGGCTGATCTACCTGACATTTATCCTCTGTAGTTAGTGATCTTCAAAGACTGTGACAAAAAGAACTCTAGTAGAGTCTTGAGATAAAAATTCTGGTCCTATCCTTTCCACTTATTAATCATGTGATTCTGCAGCATACACTTTTTTTTTATTAAAAGTTTTTTATTTACAAAACATGAGTGATTTTTCTACATTGACCTTTGCAAAAACTTTTTTTTGTTCTAAGCTTTTCCCCTCTTTCCCTCCACCCCCACCCCTAGATGACATGTAATCTAATACATGCTAAATATGTTAAATTATATGACAGATCCAATATATGCATACATATCTGTACAGTTATCTTACTGCACAAGAAGCATCAGATCTAGAAAGAGAGAAGAAAAAAAAAAAAACAACCTAAGAAGGAAAACAAAATGCAGGAAAATATTCACAGAGAGTGTTAAAATGCTGTGTTGTGGTTCACACTCAATTCCCACAGGTCTCTCTCTGGGTGTAGATGGTTCTCTTCATCGCTGAACAATAGGAACTAGTTTGAAACATTTCATTATTGAAGAGAATCATGTCCATCAGAATTGATCATCATATAGTCTTGCTGTTGCCGTGTAGAATGACCTCCTGGTTCTGCTGATTTCACTCAGCATCAGTTCATGCAAGTCTCTCCAGACCTCTCTGAAATCATCCCTGCAGGATACACTTAACTTCAGCGATCTTCAATTTCCCATCTATCAAAAGGATATGATAATAACAACTCAACCTACTTCACATATGAGAAAGCATTCTGAAAACTGTCACCAAAAAGTCTTGTATTGGTTCCACTTTCTCCCAAATTCACAGTTGCTCTTTCCATAAATTCTGTTCACATAGCATTATTTACATTGGTGAATGTGTATTACCTTTCCCTCACTCATATCATCTCTCTTTTCATCAGCTTCAGTCCAACTCTCTGGAAATCACCGGGCCAAGGAGGATATATCACCATGTTCTTCACACTGGACTGTACCACTAAATGCACAACATCATCATTGCAAATCTTTGATGATGCCACGCTTAAATCAAAACCAGGCCAAAATCAAGGTGTTGCCCCATCCTGGCCACAAGAACACATCTGCTCCCTCATCATGCTTCAAACACCAGGGCTCAGCTATACAATTGTCGCATGCCAAGAATCCAACAGTGGGTGTACCCTTACCCCATCTTGATCATCAATGCCCTACCAAACCTATAACCACACATTTATCATGCCCTAAACACTGGGCTAGAGACATAATTCCATCCTTGCCATTTTCTGATTCTAGGGCAAAGACTGCTGATGTCATAGATTTGCCATGCTCAGAAAACTGGATAACTTCACCTAGCCCTGACCCCTGGAATAAGGCTTCATCGGACCAAGAGCACCTTCCTAGGATTTCCCAAGGATTTGATCATTGGGCTGAAAATGTACGACCCCTCAATTACTGGACCACCATTTCCTCATCCCCTCACTATCAGAATGAGGTTACATCCTGTAGAAAATGCAGACCAAGAACCAAAACTAAAAGTTCTTTATCCTTAGACTATGGAACCAAAGCCACAACTATTCCATTTCCATCCTATAATCATCAATCTAAAGCACCCCAATCACTGAAGCACTATGAAAGGAGTATAAGCTCCCCATTACCATTAAAGACCTTCAGTCACAGAGCCAAAGGTACACCATTGATATGTCTTGATCCTTTCTCTAAAACCAGTGGTGAACCAGGCAGATATCACAGGGCAAGTCCTCTACTAGATGCTGATTACATGATAGACAAAGACAGGGTTCAAAGTAGACTAAACTTCAATCAATGTATCAAATCCCCAGATCCCAAACATTG
The DNA here is from genome assembly GCA_023553655.1 of Myrmecobius fasciatus. Taxonomy (NCBI): domain Eukaryota; kingdom Metazoa; phylum Chordata; class Mammalia; order Dasyuromorphia; family Myrmecobiidae; genus Myrmecobius; species Myrmecobius fasciatus. Next base: position 6,624 of record JAJPUD010013371.1, read on the forward strand.
CATTATACATTCACTAGGATCAAAAGGTCATAAGACTGAGACAAAGTTACTCCCTGATTACCAAGTCTCACTTACACCAGCTTCTGAGAATTGGACTAAAGTTTTACATGACTCTGACCAAATATGTAGCAAAATTCTATTAGATCCAGAGTACCAAGCTAAATTTCTTCTTGACTCCAATAACTATACTGAGATTCCTCTGAGCCTCAGTTACCAAAGTAATAATGAAAATGCTAAGTGTCTACTGGCTTCTATTCATTGTGCTAAATCTGCCTATGATGCTGATCAGCAGCAAATAGAGGATAAAATAGGTCCTACAGCAGAGATTCATTTTGCTTCAGATCTAAATCACAAAATCAAATTTGCACAGGGTATTGATGACTGCATTAAATATGAACCAAGACCTAAACAGCAGTATGAAATTTCATCAAGTTCTGACTTCCAGATGAAAGGTAAACCAGATTCTGGCCAGAAGATTAAACTTCCTTCAAATCCCACAAATTGGGTCACATTTCCTCTAGACACTAATCTCAGGGACATACCTTCCCAGAACAGTCAGATTGCTCCTTATTCAAGCCTTGAACAACAATCCACACCTCCTCTGGGCAACACACAAGAAACTTCATCTCCATTCCTCAAACAATGGCTCAAACCTGAACAAGCTCCCAAATACTGCAACACACATTTTACATGGCCCAAACATCCAAACACACCCTCATCAGAGTTTGACTTTCAGCAAACATCTCCACTGAACTTTGAACATGGACAAATAAATACAACAATCTTTGGTGAGCAGTTGGAGTCTCCAAGAGATGCTCTCTCTTCTGCACAAGGCCATTTACATCCTCATCATTGTGCCAAAACCTTAGCATATCCAGACAAACGAGGTAAGATTATATCCATTCCCAAATGCTAGAGCCAGGCAATAAATAATAGAGAATCTTCATGGTGTTTTAATTATATCAGGCCATATATAGTTAAGGGTGGTACTGTCCATAACAGAACTGTTAACAGCGTCATAAGTTCTATCCCTCAGAAGGAAATTAAAAATGACATTAGAAAGCAAATTCTTCTTAAACGGATGAAGGAATCTAGCAATCATCGGTTTGGATCATGCCTCTGTGCAAGTTATAATGTCTGTGTCCTTTGTGCTTCCTGGATTCCAGATGGTGGTTCTCATGTGGATAAAATGCATGGACAAACCATAGCACAATTGTTGGCTATACCCACACCTGTGCCTGGTTTTAATACAAGAATGGGCATTAAATTTATTCTCCAACTTCCCCCACAAAGGACATCTCCTGATAATTACCCGCCACACAAATTTTGGTGTGCCCTGACACACCCATTCATCTACCATTCCTTCATCATCCCATTCAGAATTTATACCCTGTGAATCTCTACTGTTCTCATGGCTTGACCATAACCATGTTAGGCATCATCACTCACCCAGAAGAAAAACAAGTAGGAGTCCAGAGCTACTACCAGGAGAAATGTCCAAGAGGAAAGAAGAGTAAGTAGAATTAGTGGGAATTTTCAAACCTTTTCTGGAGAGATACCATATGAAGAGGAGGGGAAATTAAAATGTCATTCTTAAAGCAATTGATTTCCTGTGTATCTTTATGAAAATCTGTGTTTTCTTCTGAGTTAATTATTCGCCTTTCCAGACAGAGATTGAATTTGGCTTATTAATTCATATGACAGTTATGACTCAAGTATTTAAAGTAATAAGTTGCTATTTTATTTCTTTCCATTTGTTCTCTAATGAAATAATGAATGGCTCCCACATTACACAGTGTAGCAGTATAGCTTACATTCTCTAATGTGTGTGATTAACCTCATAAGGCTTGGTAAGAGCTTGATGTCCAGAGGAATATTTTTATCCTTATTGTCTTAACCTAAGACATGAATTCATCATTCCGCTGTTGAAAGATACGTCTTTCAGTTATAGTACCACCTTAGATTGTTCTCTTTTTTGCTAAGATTCCAAACCACAGACTCCATTGTGTTAATCTATCCTCGTTGCTAACTCTCAAGAAAGAAACTTGGTCTGATAGGCATATGACCAGGCTTGTTTCCCATCTCTCTATGTGGTACACAGAAGCTTGTTAGTAACAAATACAAACTTCCAAAGTTATGTCTCTGAGTACTAATACATTCCTAATTATAGAAGCATAATATGTGTAATCCAAATGCAATTATTGAGAGCACAGTAAAACTTTTCCAAGGGTTTATAATTAACACCAGAATGATTTCCCAAGCAGAATTTAAATCAGACAGTCAGTAGCCTAGAACAAACAAGTATTTCAAAGAGTAGCTGGATTCTTAGAACACAGGGCAACTTGGTGGACCAGTGAATTGAACTTTGGACCTGGAGACTCAATAACTACCTGTGTGGGAAAATCACTTGACTTTTGTTTGCCTTATTATTTGGGAATAAGAGTACATGCCACTCAGAATTTTTGTGAGGATCAAATAAATGGAAAAGATTAAGTATCATGTCTGATACATAGCATAAGAAAAATGTTATAATTATTTAGATCGCTAAGCCTTTATGCAGTTTTAAGTTTTAATAGTTTTAATAAGATATTGAAATAGCCAATAAAGGTTAAAAATACATTAACATTTTTGGGACACCCTGTATAATTATAATCCTTTCCAGGACACTGAAGCAGATGAAATTGCTTTTAAGTTCTTGACCACTGCAGAAAAATCAGTGACTATTTTTGACTAGGGAGGAGGACTCAGCTGAGGACTAAACTCTTCTGTCACTAGAGACTTTGTAGAGTCAGAAGAGCAACAAAACTGAATAGATGAGTAGGTAAGATGATTATAAGTTAAAACATGTTACGATCAGAAAACTAGATGCTATTTTGAAACCTGATCCATTGGCCTTTTCCCTGGTGAGAAATTACTATTGGTAGAAATACATATAATTTTTCTTCTAATTCTGTCCTTTATCCCGATTTACGAAAAATTAAACATTACAAAAGGAGAAACAATAATTGTTAATTTGGTATCTGGTTTTTATGAAGGGAGAATAGTTAGATGACTTGTAATGCTTACAAAAGCAATATTTAATATTGCACCCAAAAATATTTTATAGCTTATAAAGGATGATTTATCTTTTCCTTCCCATCATTCTCTATTTTCACTGTAAATAAGTGCAATTGGTGACTATTCTCCCAAATAAATTCTGAATTTGTCTTAGAGAGATGGGAATTAGACCTTTTTTGTTTTGTTTTGTTTTGTTTTTCTACCTAAGTCTTGGAAATTGAACAAGGTCAAATATTAGGTCTTCTTTGGCTTATTAGTCCAAAGGAAATTTACAAAGTTTCTACAATGAAATAGTCACTTAATTCAGCTACCAATGGTAGTATTCTATAAAGGCAGTTATGGCAGTTAGATGGTTCAGTAGAGTGCTAGTCCTGGAATCAACAAGACCTGAGTTCAAATTTGGCCTCAGACACTGATGCTGTGACCCTGGGCAAGTCACTTAACTTTGCCTCAGTTTCCTCATGTATAAAAATGATCTGGAGAAGGAATTAGCAAACCACTTCAGTATCTTTGCTAAGAAAATTCCAAATGAGGTTACAAAGTGGTGTACATGACTGAATAATTGAACAATGGTGGCAATATGCCATTCTGGTTCAGTAGAATGCATGATTTTGCTTAGCTTTCTCTAGAGGTTTAAGTAAATGGCAAACTCCTTGGTTTTCTCACTCTAATTGTGTGATTATCCAGAGCAAAGAGGGATGGCCTAGTGGAAAGAACACTAGCTTATGAGTCAGTAAGTTTGGATCCTATACAATACAAATGATACATTTAACTTTCCTGACTTTGAACATTCCTATGATTTTATTAATAGCCTCATTTTTACTTTTGCATTGGCAACTGGGCACATTTATGGCTATGCTCATGAAAGAGAAAAAATGAGAGGCATGATGCAAGCAACTTTCTGGAGCAGTTGGCTTCCTACAGTCACTTTACTGGTCTTGTTCACTCAATTGTTGCTGAGTAGAGATTCTTAGTACGTTTATTGCAGCTTTTCATTGTTTGATTTTAAAATTCAAGTTTTCTGTTGCAATTATGCCCTCGAAGCATGGTGCAAGTCCTTTGGGCTCCAAGGTAATGCTGGAATATCATATCTTCTGACAGCAGTGACCAAGATTGCAGCAACCTTTCCCTTCGTTTTCAGAATGCATTGAAGGTAGAGAAGTTCACAGCAATGTAGTATATGGTACAATGTTTCCACATGGTCAGATTACAATAGAAAAAAATGTTGTAGTTTTAAGTTATGGCACCATAGATTTCACGTGTTATGAAAAGTGAATATTGAAGATGGCGAACTGCAGACAGCGTTCTCTGTGAGCTCCTGAGACCTTCCCTCAGACCCAGACAAATCGAGTCTCCAAATTGGTTTTGGAGTGAGGGCGCCACCAAACACTTGGACTACAACGCACTTCTATCAACAATCAACTTTGAAAAAACTCCAAAGAAGGTTAGCCTTAGGGGAATTGGCCACTGGCCGCAATCAGATGCCAGCGCACCCAGGGCGGAAGTCCGGCTGCAACAGAGGTGGATTTTAGGCACCCACGAAGCCCCTGGGAGACACCTGGGCCACTTTGCTCTACTTGCGGGCAGGTGCTTTGGCAGATCAGCCTTTGGTAAAGGGTGGATTGAGAACAGCTGAAAGCGTGGTCCTAGTGCGGATCTAGCTTCCCAGCCTCAGACTGGAAATCAACTCGGCAAACTTCCCCAGGGCAAATTGAAACTTCAACAGAATCCCCTACCTCAGCTCAAATTTATGAGCAAGAAGCAGAAGAGAGCTCTCACCATAGACAGCTTCTATGGAGAGAAAGTAGGGCAGTCTCCAGATCCTGAGATTCTGAAAACAATCCCAGATGAAGCCACAAAGGCGAACTAAAGCTGGCCTCCCTTTCAGAAGGCTTACCTGGAAGACTGCATAAAGAATCTCAAAAGAGAGCTAGAAGAAGAATGGGGAAATTAATTGAGATCAGTGCAACAGAGATACCAAAAACTGGAAAGGAGGATTGGTGAATTGGAAAAAGAAAACAATTCACTGAAAAATAAAATTGATGAATTGGAAAAAATCACCAATTCACTGGAAAATAAAAATGGTAAATTGGAAAAAGACAACAATTCACAGGAAAATAAAAATGGTGAATTGGAAAAAGACAACAATTCACTGAAAAATAAAACTGGCAAAATGGAAAAAGAATGCATTGAATTAAGAAATTCAACTGGCCAGCTACAAAAGGAGCTAAAAAAGGTAACTGAAGGAAATAATACTTTAAAAATTAAAACTGAACAAATAGAAATAAATGACTCAATAAGACTTCAAGAATCAGTCAAACAAAAACAAAAAAATGAAAAAAATAGAAGAAAATATGAAATATCTACTAGGAAAAACAACTGACTTGGAAAACAGATCCAGGAGAGACAATCTAAGGATTATTGGACTCCCTGAAAGCCACAATGAAAAAAAGAACCTCGATGCTATCTTCCAGGAAATCATGAAAGAGAATTGCCCTGATGTTTTAGAATCAGAAGGCAAAATTAGCATTGAAAGAATTCACCAATCACCACCTGAAAGAGACCCCAAAATTAAAACCCCAAGGAATATCGTGGCCAAATTTCAAGACTATCGCACCAAGGAAAGGATATTACAAGCAGCTAGAAAGAAACAATTCAAATACCAAGGAACTGTAATTAGAATTACACAAGATCTGTCAGCTTCCACATTAAAGGATCGAAGGGCCTGGAATTAGATAATCCAAAAGGCAAAAGAACTTGGATTACAGCCAAGAATAAGTTATCCAGCTAGAATGAGCATCATCTTCCAGAGAAGAAGATGGTCATTCAATGATAGAGGGGAATTTCACCTATTTCTAATGAAAAGACCAGATCTGAACAAAAAATTTGACCTCCAAACACAGAACTCAAGAGAAGCAGAAAAAGGTAAAAAGGAAAGAACTCTTAGGAAGTATATTTCTACTATGGGTATCCTTAAAGAATGGGGGTATAATTCGATATTACTTTGATAATAATGGAAAAGAAATTAGAGGTGGAAAGGATATCATACTGAAAAGAAAAAGGGGGGAAAAGGAGGCAAAATAAAGTAAAAATAAAGGAGGTAAAATAAGGCAAAATCTCATAAAGAGACATAGAACATCTAATATAATTGAGGGAAAGTAGGGAAGTCGATGAGTATTATGTAAACCTTACTCTCATTAGATTGGACTCGAAGAGAGTATATCAGACACATTTGGCTTCAAAGAAAGGCCTGACCCTCCTTGTGGGAAGGTGGGAGGGAAAGGAGAAAAGGAAAGGGATAAACTAATAGAAGGATTAGGGGAAAGGTATAAAGGAGAGGGAGGGAATCTAAAGGGGAAAGACTATTGGTGGGAGGTGGTCATCAAAAAAAAAGTACTGGGGAGTGGGGAAGGGAGAGAGGGGAAAGGGAAGAGAAAATCATAACTCTGAGTAAATAAGATAGCAGGGAATACAGATATAGTTATTTTAACTGTGAATGTGAATGGGATGAACTCTCCCATAAAACGGAAATGGGTAGCAGACTGGATTAAAAGCCAGAATCCTACAATATGTTGTTTACAAGAAACACATCTAAATCATAGAGATACATACAGAGTGAAGGTAAAAGGCTGGAGCAGAATCTTCTATGCTTCAGGTGAACAAAGAAAGGCAGGGGTAGCAATCCTTATCTGGGATCAAGTAAAAACAAAAATAGATCTAATTAAAAGAGATAAGGAAGGAAACTATATTTTACTAAAGGGTAACATAGACAATGAAGCAGTATCAATATGAAACATATATGCACCAAGTGGTATGGCATCCAAATTCCTAGAGGAGAAACTAACAGAGATGCAAGGAGAAATAGACAGTAATACTATACTAGTAGGGGATCTCAACCTTGCTCTCTCAGAATTAGATAAATCAAATCACAAAATCAATAAGAAAGAAGTTAGGGAGGTAAACAAAAGGCTAGAAAAGTTAGGTATGATAGATTTCTGGAGAAAATTGAATGGGATAGAAGGGAGTATACTTTTTTCTCAGGGGTTCATGAAACTTATACGAAAATTGATCATGTATTAGGGCATAAAAAAACCTCAAAATCAAATGCAGAAAAGCAGAAATAGTAAATGCATCCTTCTCAGATCATGATGCAATAAAACTGAAATGTAATATAAGGCCAGGAGAAAATAGACCACAAGTTAATTGGAAATTAAATAATCTAATCCTGAAGAATGAATTGGTGAAAGAGCAAATTATAGACACAATCGAAAATTTCATGCAGGAGAATGACAATAATGAAACAACATACCAAAATTTATGAGACACAGCTAAAGCGGTTATAAGGGGTAATTTTATATTTCTAGATGCTTACTTGCATAAAACAGAGAAAGAGAAAATCAAAGAACTGGGCTTACAATTAAAAAAGCTAGAAAACGACCAAATTAAAAACCCTCAAATACCAAATTGGAAATTCTGAAAATTAAAGGGGAGATCAATAAAATTGAAAATAAGAAAACTATTGAATTAATAAATAAAAGTAAGAGTTGGTTTTATGAAAAAAGCAACAAAATAGATATAAAATCATGTTACCAAAAAAAAAATAAAAAAAAGCATTGTATTTTTCTGTAGTTAATTGAGTTCCCAATAATGTCAAAAATTACTTTCCTTTCCAGGAAAGCCAATGAAATTACCTATTCTATTTCACAGAGTTTTTAGGAGGTTTTCACTGATCACCTCCCACACACAACTGACACAAAATAGATACATAATTGATGTAACAAATATATGTGATACAAATGATAAAATATCAAGTATTATATTTATACATTTAAACCAGATACCTGAATGATAAAATGTATATTTTCTTGGAAGCAGAATGAGTTATTTAAGTTTTCCTTTGGTGGTGGAAAACTTTTGCTTTCTTGTCTAAAAAAAAACAAAACCAAAAACAAACAAACAAAAAAACCTGTGCTATTCTTCTCTTAATAAAAGGGTTAAAGTAGAACCTACCTATATGTCTTTGCCACCCATGCTTTCTGGCAGGTCTGGGAGAAAGGCATACTTATAAGATTCTTGAATACCATTGGATTTGGAGTCAGAAAACTTAGATTCAGATTTTTCCTCTGCTACTTCCTGCCTCTATGATCGATGCTCCAAGTCACTGGGAAAGTAACACACTCATCTTTAGTCTCCTTTCCACCTTTCCGAATCTACTCTGTTTTGTTGTAGGCACAGTAATTACATGAATAGTATCATAACTTCTTGAAAGGGTTTGTCAACTGATTGCCTTGTACATCTGCTTATCTTTGTGATTCCTCAGCTCAAAACTTTCCCCCTGTGTTGACTTTCCTTACTTGATGACAGGGATTAGCTCTCTTTTGGAATTTGTGCTTAGTAGATGCCTGGGACATAATAAGCACTTAATATATGCTCATATTCTCTTCAACCTTTTCTTCCCTCAGCTTTCTTCATCTAGAAAAGGTTGGATTAAATAACTTCCCATGAACCTCTTCCAGGTTTAAATCCGTGATTATATAGTTTTCCATTTCAGTACAAAACTTTGAATATATTATCTCAGAATATATTTATTTCAGCACATGTTATTATGTGACAACAATTAAGTCACTTAACTCCTCTGCATCTCAAGTTTATTTAGTATCCATGAAAGATATGTACTGGTGAAAGGGCAGGAAAAGGCAGGTTGCTGGAGTTCTCTCACATATTTTGGCCTGCAATAGTTTCAGAATCTGAGGGTCTCAAGTCAATTTTTCAATGTGAGTCACAGTTAATATTTCCTCAGATAAATGGTTACTTTGTTACTATTGCCATTTTCTTCATTAGATCCATCTCAGAATAAAGGTAAAGGAGCAAGGCTTCCACTTTCACAAAGTCTTCTTCATCAGATTTTCAACTTGAACCACCAGATCCTGCTTTATAGTCATTCACTAGCAGGGATTATATGTATAATGCCATACTGACACATATTTATCCTCAGTTCCCCTTTATAGGTCATCTCCCATTAAAATAAAATTGAGGCTCTCTTCCTTGCTTATAGCTGTATACCCCGAATTTCATGTAGTTAATGACACAGTATATAAAGATAAGGTAGCAATATACAGAAGCAAAATACAATAGACTAGTGTTTGACAAGCTCATAGATCCCAGCTGTAAGAGCATGAAGCTATTACTTGATAAAACTGTTGGGATATCTGGAAAGTAGTCTGGCAAAAATCTAGGCCAAAATCTTATGCTGTACCTTAAGAAAAGTTCCAAATAGATAAGATACATATAGATATTAAAGGTGACATTATAAACAAATTAGAGGATAAAGGAAGAACTGATCTATCAGTTATATAAATAAGGAAGGAGTTTATCACCACACAAGAAAGAAGGGGAGGTGAAGGAAATAAACTTTTGTTAAGTTCCTGCTATGTTCCAGGTACTGTAGTAAGTGCTTTACAAATATCTCACTTGAACTTCACAATAATCTAAGGAGATAAGTGTTGCTATTATCCCCATTTTGTAGTTAATAAAATTGAGGCAGAGAGAAGCTGTGATCTGCTCAGGGTCACACTGTTAATTTAAGGCCAAATTTGAACTTCAATCTTTCTGACTAAAGGTCCAATGCTTTATACATTTTGTCTATCTCTAGCAAGAGAAAGAGAGGGTCACAGAAGATAAAATGAACAATTTCGATTCAAAGTTTGTGCACAAACAAAACCAAGTCAATTACAGTGAGAAGAGGAGCAGGTAAGTGGGGGAAAGAGGGAAGAGGAAGGGGAAATCTACATATCAAGTTTCTCTTATAAAGGACACATTCATAAAATATGGAAGTCAGTCAAACTTACATTAAGAATAGGAGCCATTCTCCAATTAGTAGATAGCTAAAGGACAGATATGAATAGTTGTTTTTTAGAGAGAAAAAAAATCCAAGCTATCAATAGCCATATGAAAAAAAGTTTTAAATCACTAATTAGAAATTTAAATCACTAATTAAACATTTATATACAGAGAAAAGAACACAAGACCAGAGAGAATCACAATAATTGTGAAAATTTTATATTGAATTTATTAAATGTTGAAAAAGCAAGTTATATATAATAGAAATTCAGTTTCATGTTATTTTCATATTTTTACTACGTATATAGTAAGTTCATTTTATTTAGTGTTTGTTAAGGTAAGGATAAAAAAGTGAAAATAAAAATAATACTGTATTTAATGATAAAGGGCTCATATCAGAATCAATGGTCTATATAATCAGATTACAAACTAGTTAGAGATAAGGTCAAAATCAACATCAAAGCTAAGGGGATGATACTTATAGCTCCTTAAATTTGATGCCTTCAAATAAGTGTAAAAATGGGAACCATTGATCTTGATTATTAGGATTTTCTAAACCTGTTTAATCAACATAAAGCAAACATAAGGCCAAAAGAATCCAACAATTATCATAAACTGACAAACACTTGATATTCTTGCCAAGGGCATCCAAGGGCAACACTGGTTTCAAATAGAAATATTTCTAGAACATTATAAAGAAAAGTAATTGAATTAGTAGTGTAAAATAGCAAAAAAGGAGAATGTATAAAAAAATTGAAGAACATTTATTCTACTTAGCCTGACATTAAAAAAACCCCTATAATCTAGTGCCATCCTAATTTCCCTGTCCATATTTCTTTTAACCAAAAGTTCATATTCATACTTTTCCTTGAGTGTTCTGACAATCATATCCCTACCATGACTTTGATTAGAGATTCATTTCTCATTGGACACACATATAGACCTCTACAAGAAAATATAGTTATTAATAGTGCCAATCTATTCTCCTACTTTAATCTATCCAGTCCCTTTCCTAATCTATCAAGTGATTCCTAGATGGGCATCTTGATGGTACAGCATATAAAGCACTGGATTTGAAATTAGACACAACCCTGGACAAGTCACTTACCCTAGTCTGCTTCAGTTCCTCATCAGTAAAATGAGCTGGAAAAGGAAATGACAAACCTTTACAATACCTTTTGTCAAGAAAACAATTGAAACTGAATTATAGCTAATTAACAAATGCCCCACAAAAAACTCTTAGAGAGATATCCAAACTGTTAGCATTCCCTTACAAAATTTTAGGCTTACAAAACTTCAAATTTATCTCTATCATGTTCATTATGCAATAAGTTGCACATTATCATATACTGAGATCCTGTCCAGGTCCTGTAGTCTACGAAACAAAGATTTATAAAGACATGGTGTCAAAGAAAATACAAATATGTGTTCTGTAAATAAGAAAGTGAAAATGAGGTTATTAGTAAAATCACAGGAATACTTAAAGTTAAATGTACAAAAAAGTTAAATGAAAGTTAAATGTACAAATGTTGAGGATTGAACACAAAGTGAAATCTACTTAATCTTGACAACTGAGATAAATATTCCATTTTTGTAACTTAATCTATGATTGAGTTGGATACTAAAATGGACTCAGAATGAATGAATTAATTAATTCATAGTAGAGCACAAAATAGAGTTCAATATATTTAAGATAATTCTTGCCATCTCCAAAATGAATAATTTGTATAATTGGAAAGTGATTTTTTTATTGTTGCACATTCAATGACTATTTAAATAATACATTTGTTATAGTATGAAGATGTGAAATAAGAACACAATTTTTTTCTTCAATGCTTATGAAATGAAGTTTTTTCAACAACATCTATTAAATAATAAAACATTTTACCTAATTTTTAAAAAAATAATTGTATTAAAATTAATATTCAGTCATAACAATATAGTTTTCTTCTCTCTATTTTTGGGGGGAGGAATGCAGGAGAAAGAAGTTCTGATAATTACTTGGTAACATTTTAAAATCTGTGAGTATAAATCTACTTTTCTCAAATTGTTTTTCAAAGTATTTATGATAATCTTGATCATTTCCTTCATATCAATATCATTTTGATTTTATTCAGTAAAAATAGTATTTTTGGTATTATATTAAATCTATGAATTAATTATTATAGGAGTCTTTTATTATATCAAGCCAAATGTATCCATTAAAAAAGCAATTTTTAAAATTCTTTCTAACTAATTCTCTATTCCATTCCATATAGAAGTCTGTTTCTTTAGAAGTATAAAATCTATTATTCACAGGCCTGATACCACTACTGTTCAGAATATTAACTTTCTCTCTTTCTATTCTGGGTTCCCTCCAGCACAGGAAACCTGCTATCTCTCCTGTTTTTGAGGATTTACCATATTGGTACTGAACTTAGTGAAGATACCTGATCTACATAGACCTTTACAGATCAAATTCCCAAACTCTTTAAGAGATTTGACTGCTTCAAATTGCCAAATACTGGGTTTACAGAAATGTATTACCATGATTTTTAAGTTGGAAAATTGACTTTTTCCCAATTGTCATTCTACTTCCTTCAAAATCATTTGACACTGTTCTCCAACTTCTTTTCCTGAATATATTCTCTTTTTTCGAGGTTCTCATAATATTCCTCTTTCTTGATTTTTCTCTTACTTTTCTGAATATTCCTCAGTATCATTTGCTGTATCTTCATTCATATTATGCTCTTTAAGGACTGTGGATACACTCTTAAGATTCTGTCCTGGGCCTTCTTTTGTTCTCCTTATATGCTTTCTCACTTGATGACCTTGATTATTAACTTTCAGGCATTTAATTATCTCCTCTATGAAGATGATTCACAGTCCTATCAATCGTTAATCTCTTTCCTACAGTTGTAGCTACCTATTCAGTTGTCTATTCAACTGCCTATTGAGTATTTCAAATTGAATGTTCAGCAGGTATTTAAAATTCAGCATGAGCAGAATGGAACTCATAATCTCCATCACCCTCTTCAAAATGAACAAAATAGAACTCATTTCTCCACCCAAACCATTCCTCTTCTAAATTTCTCTATTTCTTTCAAGAGTAATATCATCCCTCCAATAGCTCAGCTACCTAATCTCAATTCTCTACTACCCTTATAACTGATCAGTTGATAAATCTTGTCATTTCTCCCTCTACACTCCATATATCAGTTCAATTGCCTTCAATTTATTCACAAAGCCACCAAGGGCTCATTTGTTCTTACTTGGACTATTTTAATAGCCTCTTAAATGATCTTTCTTCCTTAAGCTTCTTTCCCATTTTACAGCTAAAATGATTTTTCTAAACTGCAGGGCTAACCCTTACTTGATGATACCAAATGTAGGTCTTTATTATTACCTTTAGAATAAAAAATAAGTTTTCTTACTTTTAAAACCCCACACAGCCTGAGCCTACTCTTTTTTTCCCTCACTAGAGTCAAGTCAGCTTGAGCTTCTAGCTATTCTTCTCTTCCATTTCTTAGATATCAACTAACTCATTGCTAATTTTTATTTTGTTTTGTTTTGTTTTTGTTTTTGTTCTGGCATTTCAAAAGGTCATTCTCCTTGGCAGAGAAACTAGAAGAAAATAAATATTGAGTTGCTCTGATCTGCCAGCCTGCGCTTCAGCCTTATACCAGCCTCCTATCTGATCCACCAATTTACTCCTCTTTTAATTTTCCACTTGTCTTTTTTTTTAAAATTTATCCTGCTTTATATCATCAATTTCCCACCTTCACCTTGAGGTTTCCTTTCAAAATACATGTTACCTCAGTCATTTTTAGTCCTTTTAAATATTTCTTTATTGTCCTTGATTCTGCCTCGCTTTCAGCCCAGAAGGAGAATATGGATCAGTCTCTGGATCAGGGGATATATTCCCCTTTAAGTTTTACTCAATTTCTCCCAAACTTCACCAAATTTCTCCTATCCAAATTCAATTTCTGATTTATTTCACCAATCACTTCAAACCTCCAATATATTTTTCTTCTCCTTGATGCAAGTCCATTTCTCTACTCCTTTGCCTGCCCTCCCTTTCTCTCCCAGCAAACCAAACCAAACCAAACCAAAAAAACCCCAACAACCTAAATCTCATTCCATGGAAACTGGAAGTAGAGATTTTTTTAAATTTGGTAATTTATCCCTCCCCCTTCCTTAACTATAATTGAAAGATTTTTAATATTATTGTCCTATCAAACTAAAGATGACTTCTCAAGTAAAGGCTGTATAAGAGTCTTCTATGGCACCAGATTAGATTTTTAAAAATTATTTTTATTCATTTTGATAAATATTTCCCAATTACATGAACAATTTTTAAACAATCATTAAAAAGATTGAACTCCAAATTTCCACCTTTTTCTCCTACCTCTCTTCCCTTCTTGAGAAAACAAGCAATTTGATATTAATTATACATATGAAGTCATTCAAAACTTATTTCTATATTAGCTATGTTACCAAAAAAGACCACAAAATAAAACAATAAAAATATTTATTTTTTTATTAAAAGCTTTTTATTTACAGAACATATGAGTGATTTTTCTACATTGACCTTTGCAAAACTTTTTTTTTTTGTTGTTCCAAGCTTTTCCCCTCCTTCTCCCCACTCCCATCCTTAGATGACAGGTAATCTAATACATGCTAAATATGTTAAATTATATGACAAATACAATATATGTATACATATCTATACAGTTGTCTTACTGCACAAGAATCATCAAACATCAGATCTAGAAAGAGAGAGAGAGAGAAAAAAAAAACAACCTAAGAAGGAAAACAAAATGCAGGGAAATATTCACAGAAAGCATTAAAATGCTGTGTTGTGGTTCACACTCAGTTCCCTCAGGCCTCTTTTTGGATGTATATGACTATCTTCATCACTGAACAATAGGAACTGGTTTGAATCACATTATTGTTGAAGAGAACCATGTCCATCATAATTGATCATCATATAATCTTGTTGCTGTGTATAATGATCTCTTGGTTTTGCTGATTTCACTCAGCATCAGTTCATGCAAGTCTCTCCAGGCCTCTCTGAAATCATCCTGCTGATCGTTTCTTATACAACAATACTATTCCATAATATTCGTATACCATAATTTATTCAGCCATTCTCCAATTGATGGGCATCCTTTCAGTAAAGCAATAAAAATAAAGTGTAAAAAAAGTATGCTTCAATCTGAATTGAAAATTCATCAGTTCTCTCTTGGGAGGATAATAGTATTTTTAATCATGTGTCTTTTGTAACTGTTTTGGATTATTGTCCTGAACAAAGTAGTTAAGTGCTTCACAGTTGATTATCCTTACAATATTACTGTTACTGTTTACTGTGTTCTCCTGGTTCTGCTCATTTTACCTTATATGAGTTCATAGAGAGCTTCCTAGATTTTCCTGAAACCATCCTGCTTGTAATTTCTTATAGTACAATAGTATTCTATCACATCATTTATTGCAACTTGTTCAAACACTCCCCAATGAATGGACATCATTTTTGCTCTCTCTCTGGTTTAGATATCAAAACCATATTTGTATCATAAGAGTATTTTAGTAAGATTACTTAATTACATATTTTTCACATAGTTTATATATTATCTTAATTGTTCCTTAAATGTTTGGTAGAATGTAGATTTTTCTTTTCTTGTGGAACTGTTTAATGCCTTGTTCAATTTCCTTTTGTAAGATAAAGTTATTTAAATTTTCTATTTCCTCTTCTGTTTACCAACCAACCAAACAATCTGAACAGCTGTTTAACCTTTTTACCATCTATGGACTGAGACCTCCTGAAGCTGCTGCCACTGTCACCTCTAACATAGCTGCTGTCGCCACTATTGCTGATGATTTTCCAAGGCTCTCTCACCCTAGTGACACAAACTTTCCTGCTGACTTTTCAAGTTTGCTTTGGCATCTCTGGGCTGAGAGGCTGTTATGCCTTAGTTTCTCTGAATTGTAATACCTCAGTTTCCCTGCCTCAGCTTCCCTGAATTGTTCTGCCTCAGTTTCTCTGGTGGCCACCTCCCCCTTCTTAACTATTATGACTGAGATAATTAGAGTTGTGGAGCTCTGGCCACTCTGGCAGTCCAAAGAGTCATAAAACTCCAGTTGGCTTATCTCAGATACCTAGATGGCACCCTCTATCTTTCTGGTTCAGACTTCCTGTCTCCTGCTTTCAACCCCCAACCTATCAGAATTAAAAAGTTATGGTCCTTCCAGGAATTTCCACTTACCCAGTGCTCTGCCCCCTTGCCCCTTGCCTTTGTTTTCCTGATCACTGGAGCCCTAAAAAAACCTCTGGAATTGTTTGTCATTGCTGGATGCTTTGAGACGAGAGTTCAATCCAGCTGGCTAGCTATGGCCAGTCCAAATACTCCACTATTAAAATATTAAAAACATCTAATCTCTGTCTTGCCTAAGTTTCTCTGGCATTACATGGTTTGCCAGGACTGCTGTTGATTCAGATGCCCCAAAGTCTGCTCCTGGTCTGAATTTAGTTCCCCCACTGATGTTTCATTTACATGGACTTTGGACTAGCTTTCTCTCATGTGTCAAAGATCTCTTTTTTACCTCCTGTATTGTCTTGGTTTGACAGAATGTCTCCTTCAGACCTTTTGTTGGCTCTGTCACTTCAAAATTCAATTTGAGGCATTATTTTAAGGTTGTTTGGAGAGAGAGTTCAACTGAGTGCTTTAGGTTTTGAAGGGCCAATATTATGGCTGTGAGATAAGGATGAAGAAATCAGCTATTCCATTAGCAAAACAGATTTTAAAAAGATCAAAGACAAAGGATAGATCCAGCCAACAGAAAGGAGAAAATTAATACCAAAAGAAATCCAAGAAAAATCAGAGGCAAAAAAGTATGCCTTTTCAATGCAGTTTTTTCTATGTGACACTGATATATAGAACATAAATTATCTGAACTCCAGTCCAAATGAATATCACATATGGCTTTTCAATTGGGATGTTCTGTTGAATACTTTGAACAATGGCAGAGCCAGTGTAGCTCCTGAAATATTGGGTTTCCATGAAGTCAATTAGAAATTCCAGTGATATAAAAACAGTGTGAAGCATTTTTATATGGATATTTTTTAAAGAGAGTGGGCTGGATGTCATGATTTTCTCAATTTTAAATCATGATGATATAGGATTGAATTCCACTACTACCACTTGTATAATAATAGGACATTTAACCCCTCTGGTTCATAATTTATCTGTATAGTTGCCCTATAAAATGGACATCTGTCATCCTAAACTTCACAGCTTTGTTGTGAGGTTTAAATATAAGATAGTTGTTGTTTATCCTTCATTTATATAAACTCTTTACACTGTTCAAAGTGCTAGATAAGTATCAGCCATTATCTACTTGATTTTTTGAATTGAAAACAATTAAATGTACAATAAACAACACATGGATATAGACTATTCATCAAAGTGATTTCTTAGATTATTAAATATAATTTTATCTTGTTTTAAGCCTGAAATTTTACCATCAAGATATATTACAAAAATTTTAGCAGAGATTTGTGGAGAAAAAAAGATTCTGGGAAAATATTTAAGCAGGACAGAAAATTCTAAGCTTTTCAGATTTTTCCCACAAATAAAACAAAAATAGCACTTCAGGATGAATGTAGAGTGGTAAAAAATATAGACAAATTGGGGCAGAACTGAAGAAGCCCTGAAACAGCCAGAAAAAAATCCAAAGAAAAAGCCCAAGAAAATGGTTTGGCCCAAGTAAAGTATTATTACCTCCAGGCTAGCTGTGCTGAAACAGTAAGTATCAACCCCCAGAGCTAGCTAAGTTGGGAGGTAGCCTTATTCCAGCTATAGGAATTTTCACCTTTCAGGAAGTGTGAGGAGTTAGCCTTCTGAGCAGGGAAGATTGAGGGAACTTCTGCTAATAAGTAACTTCAGGCCCAGTTGATCTGCTAAAATGCAACCCTAGGTGAGAAGGAACACAGACCAGGTGAATAAAGAAGTTGTGGGACAAGGATGCTGTGGGCTGTGGCGCATATAGGAGAGTGGAGTTCTTGGCTTTACTTCTAGTCCAGAGAGGAGAACTAAAGGAGGACCTGAGGTCAGAGGCACCATCTCTTACACCCCAGAACTAGAGGTAGTTACAATAACAAACTATTTTGTATATATATATATATATATATATGCAAATATATATGTATGTATGTATGTATGTAAATATTGAGCAGGCAAAGGGAAAATAAAAACCCAGTCCCTAAAAAATTACTATAGGAATAGAGAAGACCAAGGTTCATCTTCAGAAGGAAAAAACCTTCTCTTAACATAGTGATATTAAAAGGTCATCTGTCCCAAAAGGAATTCATAGAACTCAAAAAAGACTTTACACATCAAATGAGAAAGATTGGGAAAATATATAAAAATGAGAAAATTCCAAGAAAACCAAGTAGATTATGAAAACAAGTTCAACCAACTAGAACAAAAGATCCAGAATCTTAAGGATGAAAATGACTCCTTAAAATTTTGAACTGGACTATGGGAAGTAAGTGAAGTTACAAGAGACCAACAAATATTAAAACAAAATATAAATAATGAAAAAATGAAGATAATGCAGGATATAAGAAAAAACGACACATCTGGAGAATTGATCAAGAAGACACAAAAATAATTGGACTACCTGAAACCTACTGTAAAAAAAAGAATCTTGGTACAAGAATTAATTAAAGAAAATTGTTATGAAGTATTTGAATAAAAAGAGAAAGTAGAAATAGAAAAAAAAATCCACTGATCACCACCTAAAAGAGATAGTATAAAGAAAAGCTATAGGAATATATAGCTAAATTCTGAAATCCCCAGGTCAAGAAGAAAATATTATGAGCAATAACAACAACAAAACCCACCAAAAAAACCAACCAAACAAAAAAAAAACTATGTGGTGGAGTTACAACTAGAATTGCACAAGACTTAATAGTGGATACTTTAAAAGACCACAAGAGCACTATATAGTGATATCTTAGCACTTTTCTGCTGTAAAGCTCATCAAAATTCAGTATTCTGTGCATTTCAATGAGGAAAAAAAATGCTTGAGCACTTGATACTTGCTCAGCACTCATTGCCCTTGATTGTTTTCTTGGTTTAGCAATAAAGATGTGAGGTTGGTAAGATATACTGCCCAGCCCCCCATCACCATTTCAACTGTCTCCTTCCCCAGTGAAGGCAGAGGTAGGCAGGATTGTTTGGTTATGTGTGTGAACAAGCAAGTAAAGAGGGTAGTTCTTTCAGGAAAATGTGGCTGCAATGTTTAATCTCCCAGCTCCAACAAGAGAAGTACTGGAAGAGGCACAGAGTGGCTGGCTTGTTCAGCAGAAAGAGAAGAGGCTGGAGCAAGAATAGTGGCAGTAGTGTGAACAGCAGCAGCAGCAGGAGCACAAGCAGAGGCCAGGGCAGTATGGTACAGAAGAGTCAGGACTCTGTCAGCCCCAGAGTCAGACCCAAGCCCTTGTCAGTGTCCAGAGCCCTCAGAGATGATAGAGGGCATAACTTCTGCCTCCATATCCAGTCCCCTTTTTCTCCCCAACTCCCAAAAAAGCTTGGATAAAATTAAGCTGGGGTAGATTATTAAGATTGTAGTTCCTCTCAGAAAGTGAGTTGGGTTAAGAAGGGAGGAGCTGGGCTGGCTTGCTTCTCCACAGGTAGAAGTCCCCCTTGCCACTTTTGGGGAACTGGGTGGATTTGGGATGGTTAGGTTGTGGACTGAAGATGTGCTCTTCACATCACTGGGAAAAAAATGTTTGATACTTGTCATTTTCACCACTCATTGTGCATTCTGAAACCAGTTAATGATGAGTACCATGGTACCATTATATATCAAAAAGCAAAAGCCAAAAGCAGATTGCAGCTGAAAATTTCAAGCCCAGCAGAGTTAAGCATAATCCTGACTGAAAAAAAAAAAAGACATTCAATGAACTGCCAGATTTTCAGGGTTTTGCTGCAAAAAATCCTGGACCTAATGGCAAGATTGATGTATAAGATCCAAGAGAAATATTAAGTAAACATCAAAGACCAATTTCATAGGACTGAAGGACAAACTCTTTATTCTTTATATGTGCAAATATAAACCATATGACTAAGACTGCCATTAGTAATTGAGTAATTTGAAATATCGAGGTAAAGCTGAGTATGATGTGATCATAAAAACACATATGATGTGTAGGAAAAAAGTAAAAAGAGTAATTACATTATAGAAATGAGATGCAGGGTGGGGGGGGGGCAGTGCCAAAATGGTGAAGTGCAGACATCATTCTCTGTGAGCTCCTCTGATCTTCCCTCAGACCCAGAACAAATTAAGCCTCTGAACTAGTTCTGGAGT
Organism: Myrmecobius fasciatus; assembly: GCA_023553655.1. NCBI lineage: Eukaryota > Metazoa > Chordata > Mammalia > Dasyuromorphia > Myrmecobiidae > Myrmecobius > Myrmecobius fasciatus. Next base: position 26,871 of record JAJPUD010013371.1, read on the forward strand.
GAGGGCTCCATCAAACACTTGGAGTACAACACACTTCTGTCAAAAAATTACCTTGGAAGAACTCTGGAGCAGGTCAGTTTCAGACAGGCAGAGGATCGGGCTGCTTGCAAGCTCAAGCGCCAGCTCACAGCTGGGGCAGACTGGGGCTGGGACAGAGGTTGGCGGATTCTAGGCACCCAAGAAGTCCCTGGGAGACGCTTGGGCCACTTTGCTCTGCTTGCAGGCAGGTGCTTTGGCAGATCTGCCTTTGGTAAAGGGTGGATTGAGAGCAGCTGAAAGCGTGGTCCTAGTGCGCATCTAGCCCAACCAGCCGCGTACCAGAAGTCAACTCTGCGAACTGCCCCAGGGCAAATTGAAACAGCTACTGGTCCTGCACTTGATTCAGACCTCAGCTCAAAAACATGAGAAAGAAGTAGAAGAGAGCTCTCACCATAGACAGCTTTTACAGAGAGAAAGAAGGGCAGACCCCAGATTCTGAGGTTCCTAAAGGGAAAGCAACCCCAGAGGAAGCCACAAAGGCAGGCATGAGCTGGCCCCCATTTCACAAGGCTTTCCTGGAAGATAGCATAAAGAATCTCAAAAGAGAGTTAGAAGAAAAATAAGGAAATTAATTAAGATCAGTGCAAGAAGGATACAATGCCCTGCAAAAGAGATATAAAAAAGACACTAATTCATTGAAAAACAAAATTGGCGATATGGAAAAAGTCACCAACTCACTGGAAAACAAAAATGGTGAATTGGAAAAAGATAACAATTCACTGAAAAACAAAATTGGTGAATTGGAAAAAGTCACTAACTCACTGGAAAAAAAATTGGTGAAATGGAAAAAGTCACCAACTCACTGGAAAACAAAATTGGTGAAATGGAAAAAATCACCAATTCACTGGAAAATAAACATGATGATTTAGAAAAAGATAACAATTCACTGAAAAACAAAATTGGTAAATTGAAAAAAGACAACAATTCACTGAAAAATAAAATTGGCAAAATGAAAAAAGAATGCAATGAACCAAAAAATTCAATTGGCCAGTTACAAAAGGAGCTAAAAAAGGTAACTGAAGGAAATAATGCTTTAAAAATTAAAATTGAACAAAGAGAAGTGAATGAATCAATAAGACTTCAAGAATCAGTCAAACAAAAATAAAAAAAATGAAAAAATAGAAGAAAATATGAAATATTTCCTAGGAAAAACAACTGACTTGGAAAACAGATCTAGGAGAGACAATCTAAGGATTATTGGTCTCCCTGAAAGCCACGATGAAAAAAAAGAACCTAGATGCTATCTTCCAGGAAATCATGAAAGAAAATTGCCCTTATGTTTTAGAATCAGAAGGCAAAATCACCATTGAAATAATGCATCGATCACCTCCTGAATGAAAGAGACCTCAAAATTAAACCCCAAGGAATATGGTGGCCAAATTTCAGGACTATTGCACCAAGGAAAAGATATTGCAAGCAGCTAGAAATGATTCAAATACTATGGAATTGTAATTAGAATCACACAAGATCTGTCAGCTTCCATATTAAAGATCGAAGGGCCTGGAATCTGATATTCCGAAAGACAAAAGAACTTTGATTATAGCCAAGAATAAGTTATCCAGCTAGAATGAGCATTATCTTCCAGGGAAGAAGATGGTCATTCAATGATACAGGAGAATTTCACCTATTTCTAATGAAAAGACAAGATCTGAACAAAAAATTTGACTTCCAAACACAGAACTCAAGAGAAGCATAAAAAGGTAAAAAGGAAAGAACTCTCAGGAACTACATTTCTATTATGGGTATCCTTAAAGAATGGGGGTATAATTCGATTTTACTTTGATAATAATGGAAAAGAAATTAGAGGTGGAAGGGCTATCATACTGGAAAAAAAGGGGAAAGGAGGTAAAATAAGGTAAAATCACATGAAGAGTCATAGAAAATCTAATATAATTGAGGGAAAGAAGGGAGGGTGATGAGCATTGTGTAAATCTTACTCTCCTTAGTTTGGGCTCTAAAAGACTATATCAGACACATTTGGCTTCAAAGAAAAACTTGTCCCTCCTTATAGGGAAGTAGGAGGGAAAGGAGGAAAAGAAAGGGATAGACTAATAGAAGGGAAAATAGAAAAATTAGGTGAAATTTGTAAAAAAAGAGGGAGGGGTTTTAAAGGGAGGAGGATAGTTTGAGAGAGGTGGTCATCAAAAGCAAAATACTGGGGAGGGGGAAGGGAGAAAGAGAAAAGGAAAGAGAAAAACATAACTTAGGTAAATAAAATGGCAAGAAATTTTAACTGTGAATTTGAATGGAATGAACTTTCCCATAAAGCAGAAACGGATAGCAGACTGGATTAAAAGCCAGAATCCTACAATAGGTTGTTTACAAGAAACAAATCTAAAATATAGAGATGCATACAGAGTGAAGGCAAAGGGATGGAGCAGAATCTTTTATGCTTCAGGTGAACAAAAAAAAGCAGGGGTAGCAATCCTTATTTCAGATCAAGTAAAAGTAAAAATAGAGGTAATTAAGAGAGATAAGGAAGGAAACTACATTTTACTAAAGGGTACCATAGACAATGAAGCTGTATCAATACTAAACATATATGTACCAAGTGGTATAACATCCAAATTCCTAAAGGAGAAACTAACAACGATACAAGGAGAAATAGACAGCAAAACTATACTAGTGGGCAATCTCAACCTTGCTCTCTCAGAATTAGATAAATCAAACCACAAAATAAATAAGAAAAAAGTTAGGGAGGTAAACACAGTGTTAGAAAAGTTAGGTATGATAGATCTCTGGAGGAAATTGAATGGTGATAGAAGGGAGAATACTTTTTTCTCAGGGGTTCATGGAACTTATACGAAAATTGATCATGTGTTAGGGCATAAAAATCTCAAAATGAAATGCAGAAAAGCAGAAATAGAAAGTGTATCCTTTTCAGATCATGATGCAATAAAAATCACATGTAATATAAGGGCAGGAGAAAACAGACCACAAGTTAATTGGAAATTAAATAATATAATACTGAAGAATGAATGGGTAAAAGAGCAAATTATAGACACAATCGATAATCTCATGCAGGAGAATGACAATAATGAGACAACATGCCACAATTTGTGGGATAAGGGCAAAGCGGTTATAAGGGGTAATTTTATATCTCTAGATGCTTACTTGCATAAAATAGAGAAAGAGAAGATCAATGAATTGGGCTTACCATTAAAAAAGCTAGAAAAATACCAAATTAAAAACCCTCAATTAAATACCAAATTGGAAATTCTGAAAATAAAAGGGGAGATTAATAAAATTGAAAATAAGAAAACTATTGAATTAATAAATAAAACTAAGAGTTGGTTTTATGAAAAAAACAACAAAATAGATAAGCCTTTAGTTAATTTGATTAGGAAAAAGGAAAGAGGAACATCAAATTGTTAGTCTCAAAAATGATAAGGGAGAACTTTCCTCCAATGAAGAAGAAATTAGAGTAATAATTAGGAGTTACTTTGCCCAACTTTATGCCAATAAATTCAATAATCTAAATGAATTGGAGGAATATCTACAAAAATATAGATTGCCCAGATTAACAGAAGAGGAAATAAATTATTTAAATAGCCCCATTTTAGAAAA
>JAJPUD010013372.1:0-16367 GCA_023553655.1 Myrmecobius fasciatus
GAAATCCTATGTTAGACATTTTCTAGTTACAAGGAACATTGAAGTAAGCATTTTACAAGTCATTATTTCTCTGAGACTCAGTTTTTTTAACCTACAAAGAGAACCAATAGTATTTGCATCACTTAACTTAGAGATGATTGCCTGTGAAGTGTTTGGCAAATCACAAAATGAGGTATAAGTGTTAACTGCCATCATTTTAGCAGAATACTATTTACTATATTGTAGTAAAGGAAGTTGAATGCTTTCCCAGTGGACTCCACTGAATTGAACAATTTATATAATTTTTCTTCATCCGTTGCTAAAAAATGTGGCATCAAAATTTGTAGTAGTCAAGAATACTGTAGGGTATGGAGTGGGTAGTATATTATTATGGAATATGATTTTGTTGGAGCTATGGAGGTTTGAGTTAATTAAGTCTGAACTCCCCTCATACAGACCGACTGCATAGGTCTCTTGTATGCAAACAACTCATGAAAGCTTTTTGACCTAACTCTGTTCCCAACTAGGATGATTTAATACTCAGCTGTGGACTCTTTGGGAAAAAAGAATATAAAATTATCTCCAAGATCCTGGTGGGGAGTCTTTGAAACTCCCAGATAGCTTCTTTGCTTGTGGATTTTAATCTCTTTGCTAATGGCTTTAACTTTTTTGTATCTTTCTCTGAAGAGCAACTAGAAGGCACAATGGAATCAGAAAGACTTAGAATCAGAAGGCTCAACTTCATGAGTTCAAATCTGGCTTCAGATACTTCCTAGCTGTGTGACCTGGGCAAGTCATTTAACCCTATTTGCTTCAATGTCCTCATCTGGAAAATGAGTTGGAAAAGGAAATGGCAAACCTCTCCAGTATCGCTACCAAGAAAACCCCAAAATAAGATTATGAAGAGTTGGATATGACTGAAGCAACTCAACAACATCTTCCTCTAGACTACTTTTAATATGCTTGGAAACATCTTTTTCTTGGGGCATATGAAGAAGGGAAGAAAGGAAAAAAATTTACATGGTAATTTTTCATGTGCCAGGCATTGCAATAAGAACTTTTTACAAATATTATCTCATTTGATTGTCAAAACAACCTTTCAAGGAGGATGCTGTTATACTCCCCATTTTACAGTTGAAAAACTAAGGCTCATAGAAGCTGAAGTGACTATTAGGAAGCAAATAACTAGTAAATGTATAAGGCCAGATTTGAATTCAAATCTTCTTGACTCCAGGCCCACACTATCTGCTATGCAACCTAATTATCTATGCCTTTACGAATATACTTTTTTCTTTACATATTTTTTACTTTAAACTCTCTAGTTCTGAGTGATGTGATATACCAGAGACAGAATTGGACCAAGAAAAACATATTGAGAAATTCAGAATGGCAAATGTTCAAATTCTGTCTAAGATATAGAAAAATCTTGTCATTATTCTAGGCTGTGGCAAGTACTCAGATATTCTATTCACCAAAAATTTGTCTTTTCTAGGTCCCATTCCCTCAGTGGCTGTTTCTTGGATGAATCTCTACTTGTGCTCTTCTCCTGTGTTGGAACAGATGGCCACCCCATATCTTTACTTGTTGAAACCCTTCTCTTCATTCAAGGTCCAGCTACAACATTATTACCTATAAAACCTTTTCTGATTCTAGGATCCAGAACATGTGTATATATATATATATACACATATATATATATATATATATATATATGTGTGTGTGTGTGTGTGTGTGTGTGTGTGTGTGTGTAATATGTATTTGGCTGGACTCCTAAAAACTTTATAACTTTGCTCCAGGTTTCTGACCCCTAGAAGTTTCAAGCCGTCAATTGAGTAACTCTGCCTTACTAGTATGTCATGAGCTCTAGCTAAGAATGTGTGTCATCTCTTCCTAACTAAATATCTGAATTTGTCTTTGGGGGAATTCTTAACAGTGTTCTTTTCTTCATGCAGAGAACCCTCCGCAGACTCAGAAACACAGTTAGCCTTCAGAGCTCCTCAAAGACACATCAAAAACTGCCTTTTCAATTGGGACAGGAAAGGGGAATTGGTGTGACACATCCTGAAAGGAAGAGTAGGCATTTGAACACTCAGAAAACCTTGACCTTTTTAAACTCTTGATGTTAAGAGCATCTTGCTTGGATTTGAGGAGACCTGGGCTCTTTAGATCTGTTTTCTGAAGGCTTGCTCTTTGACAAGTCACCTCACTTCTCTAAGACACAGTTTCTTCATAGGTAAAATGGAAGATAACTTCTACCTTGGCATTGTTGTTATAAAAATACAAGAATATATTTATAGAATTATCACAGGATCAGGCATGTTGAGCTATGAGTCATTATACTCATACACAGTCCTCATCCCATGTTTACAGATGAAGCAATTGAGGCACAAAGGGATTAAATGATTTCCTTAAAGTCACATATCAAGTAAATGCCTATGTAGAATTAAGATACATGTCTTTCTGACCATGATTCCAAAGCCTTAACCACTATCACACGTAGCTATCTTTGTAAACTACAAATGGCTATATGTATATAAAACATTAATATGATTGTCATCTGAATCATCCCCTGCATCTTCAGCATCAATATCACCATCACATCACAGCATCTTTCCTTTGGGGGATTACATTACTTCCAAGAGCTTGAATTATCCTCTTCATTGATTTCTTATGAAGCATTTTCCCTGCAAGCCCTTAACATGCAAAGCAATAGAGAAAACATAAAATGTAGGTTTGGGAGATAAGTAAATAAAGCTCCAGTTTTAAGTAGAAGCTAGAGAGCTGTGTGATGTTATGCAATTCATGTCTCTTCATGCTTTATTTTCTTTATAAAATGGGAGTAAAAATAGTTAAATGATCAACTTCAATTAAAGGATAGTTGGGAGGATTCAATGAGGAAAGGACGAGAAGAGGGGATTGGAATGGATCTCTGGTTTTCATTGGTATAAAAACCTCCCAGGTGAGGAATTTTTATGCCAATTCAAGCTGGCATCAGTACTTCAATTTATACTCCTCAAGAAATGCCTAGAGCACAAAAAAGATTAAGTGAGACATTGTATATGAAAAGTAAATAAGATGCTGCATACAAAGTGTTTTTCAACCATAAATCATGATAGAAATCATAAGAATTATCTCATTCTTATCTCTTTTGATGGAATTCATAGAAAAATCATGTTATACCAAGTAACTAATCTGTTATTATTCTTTTTGAAAACATATACATATATAATGTGTGCATATATATATATACATGAACACAAACACTATAGAGAAATAAACACAGATATGTGCATATGTATTGATTCATATGTTTATTTTATATTGTACACATGAATATACATACATATGAATATACACATAGTATATATATATAAATATGCATGGGCATGCATATGCATGAAATTTATACATATTCCATATATATATATGTATATATATATATATATCATGTTCATAGCTGTAATTATTGAATCATCGGGACATCCACAATTTCTTCTTTGTCTTACTTTCCAACCCCTACCTTCCTCTTTTACTTTGTGCAGATATTGCTAGCCTTCCCTCCAAAGTTTCTTCAATATTTTAGCAGTAATAATGTAACAATTAGCCTTCACATCTGTTGTCTTTCATTTTTGTTACATATATCTTGCATATAATGAAATTGTTTTTATCACTGTTGATAATAATGATGCTAACCTGGCCTTCTTACTTCATTTAAGAAAATTGAAGCCATCCCCCTTGAAAGCCCTTAGTTCCCTTCCTCCATTTGTCAGATTTTCTAAGCATCCTTACCCTCTCTACCCTTCTTCCCTCTAGACTACAAAAAAGGGAGAATAAACACACATACACTCACACATACACAGTTTTCCTTTTTTTTTTTTTTGTTAATTCAGCTACAATCTCAGTTCATCCATCTTTTTCCTCTGCTGCTTAACTGCGGGGGGTGAAATATACCCAATGCCTCCACTTTTTCACTTCTTTTTATTCAAAACCTTGTAGTTAGGGGTCCATCATGACCTTTCCATATAAAGATTGCTTTTTTGAAGTCACCAGTGACCTCTTAATTACCAAATACTAAAATTCTATTTCAGGTTTTATTATCCCTGTCCCAATTTACAATATTTTATACTTTTATCCTTATCATCATGATTATTGCTCTCCTCTCTTCACTTCAAAGAAGGTTTACTCTCCTAATCCTTATTTCTTCTTCCACTGATTTCTCATCTCTTTTCCAACTTTCTATTGTGGTTATTCATTCCCCAAAGTCCCCAAAGTCCTGTCCTTGATTTTTAATCTTATCTTTTTACACTCCTCACAGTTAGCAATCTCATCGGCTTCTAGAGCTTCACCTGCCTAATCTATATAAATGATGCACAAATATATATATCCAGTCTAGGCATTTCTTTTGAGTTCTAAGTCCACATCTCTAGCTTTTTAAAATGCATTCCCACTTTATTGTTCCACTGGCATAACAAATAAAATACATATAAAGCTGAGCTCTTTTTATTTCCCATTCTATCAGCTAGAAACGTCTGACCTTTCTGTCACACTGCCTTAAACCTGGTTCCCATATCCATAATTTAGGAACTATCTTTGACTCTTCTATCCTTTACCTTTCATACCCAATTAGCTACAAGTTTCTTTTTATTACATCTACCAAAAAGCTCCTGAATCCTCCTGTTCTTTTCTATTCCCACAGGTACCACTATTACATTAGACTCTGATCAACAACCCCTAGGGATACTTCAATAGCTGCCTTACAGGTTTTTCCACTTGCACTTTCTTTCCTTCTAACCTACTTACTATAATCTATAATTTTTTTTGTAGATCAGATCATGTCAATTTTCTATTCTAAAAAGTTTTAGTGAAACCCCATTAACTCCACAATATAATTCGAAGTCTTCTGTTTGAATTTCATGACCCTTTAAAATGTAGGATTAGGCTATTTTTCTAGGTGTATCTTATATGACTTGTCTTGATAGCTATAGGGAGCACCTCACTAAAATCAATGACTTTCTTGATCTTCATAATAGGAATTATATCTTCATGCTTCCCAGTTTATATTCAGTGTGTCTCTCCTTTTCTTCACTAGATACATGAAGACTAAATGAAGTTCCTCCTCATCTATGAAATTTTTTGTCCTCCCAGAATAATTCAAAAGCAATTAATTTTGTAAACCCCAATATACCTGTTATATGTTACTGTATATTAGATTTTTTATTTTTGAGTGTCTTATTCTCTTGTTAGAGGATAAACTCCCCAATACTAGTGGCTACATTTTATCTATATTTTCATGTTCCCTAGAGACTTGGTCAATATTCTAAATAAAGCTGTCTCAATAAAACTATATTGTATGATTGGAAGTATCTCATTAAACACAGTTTTTATCTCTTAAATAAAATAAAAATTCATGTTTATATAGCACTTTATGGTTTGTGAAATATTTTAGATATATTATACCATTTGAGCCTCACAATAACATTTGGAGATAGGTGGTACGCCCAGGTATTATTATCACCCTTATTTTAAGGATGAGAAAAACAAGGCTCCAAAATAATGAATTACCTGCTCAGGGTCACATAAGTATTAGATGTCTGAGGCAGGATTTGGACCTGACTCTCCCTGATTCCAAATCTACAATCCTTTCCATAGGACTAGATTGTGTCTTGAGCATCTGTATGTCTCACCAAAAGAGAGTAAATATAAATCAAATATCATTTTCTATCAACCTGAGTGTTGCTGTACAAAACCTAGCTGGGTTGCTCTTAAAAGCAATCTTCTAAAAATAGCCACAAACAGGCAGGCAGCTGAGAGCATTGCTGTGACTTCCTAACACTTATGGTAACATGTAATAACCATCCCAGGGTATTGTCAAAGACACTCAGTCTTTAGGTGCAGTGACATTATGTAGACATTGCAGTTATGTGTGTTGTACATTTGGAATGCCCACACTAATAATTAAACCTGTAACTTTTATAAGATAAAACATTTTATATACATTCTCTAATGTGGTTCACACAAAGACTCATAGAGGTTTATAATGCAGCTATTATCATCTCTTAGAAAGAATGAGTAACAGGACTGGAATCAGGAGATTTTTTATTTCATTCCTAATTCAATCCCAGAAAGACCTTAAATAAATCCTGTCACCTTAATGAACTCTAATTTCCCCTTCTAAAAAATGGGAAGTTCAGTGTTGCTCAGAAGAAATATACTTACAAGTATGTGAGATAATGATGCTGATGATGATAATGCTGATGATGATGGCTGAATTTAAGTCATAGCATCAAAGATTTTTAACTGAAAGTCATTCAGAGAACAACATAATTGAATCCTCTAATTTTCCAGAGGAGAAAACTGAAGCCTTGATAGGTAAATTATAATCCCAAATTCTCACAGGTAGTTAAGTATAAGAGATAAAATCCTATTCTGATGATCCAGTATTCTCCAAGACTATCCCAGAATCCCAGAAGAGTGGAAACTTTTCCTTTCCTTCTTTCCAACTCCCTCTATCCCTCCCTCTCTTCCTTTCTTCATTCCTTCCTTTTTCCTCCCTTTCTTCCTTCTTTCCTTCCTTTCTGCTTTCCTCTCTTTCTTCCCTCCCTCCTTCCTTCCTTTTTCATTATTTCTGTCCTTCTTTCCTTCCATTCTCTTTTCTTTTTTCTTGCTATTTTCCCTTCATTCTTTGCCCCTCTCTCCCTCCTTGTCATTTGCTCCTTCCCTCTTTTTTCTCTTTTTCTCCTTTTCTTTCCATTTGTCTCTATCTCTCCCAATTTTTCTGTCTGTTTCTCTAGGTCTCTGTCTCTTCTGACTGGCTATCTCTGCCTGTCTCTTTGTATCTCTGTTTCTCTCTTTGTCCCTCTGTCTCAGTTTCTCTTTGTCTCATCACTTGAACTCCTTTCACTGATCAACATTTCAAATTCATCTGTAATTTACAGTCTTATAAATGGGAGAGGACACTGAGAGCTTTCTGTTCCCCCATTTTCACCACCAATGTGTAAAAAAACAAGCAGAATTTGAATGCAGTTCTTTCAGCTTCCAAAGCTATATGTATACCCAGCAAACAATATTTCTTCTTCAAGTTTTCCATATTTTGAATAAGTGCAGTATGCTGGAAGTGTATTTTTTTCTTTTAAGGATTGTTTTAATAACAATGCCTTGCATTTTGTATATTTTAATTCGATGAAACATAAATGTATTAAGTGCTCAGTATGTTCAAGATGTTAAGGATAGAAAGAGAAGACACTCAGGAAGCTTAAATTCTACTGTAATTTTTTTTTTGGTAAAAATCTTATTGTGTATTGTAAATTATTGAAACAATTCAATATATTCCCAACATGCTGGAATTCTTTACTGAATGACTTCTATATGCCATGTACTTTTAAAAAATACTTGGAGATATACAAAGATAATGCAATTACAATTCATTAAATAGCCTAATCCCTTCTATAAAAAAAGGCAGAGACAAAGTTTTAAATGGGTTATCAGGAGAAGAAATTTACTTTTGGTTGTAAGAATAAGGAAAAACTTCAGTAATATTTTTTCTACCATTTGAGCAAAGCATCAAAGCGATATCTAACTAACTCCCAAAGAATAACCAAAGTATAATTATATCCCTTTCCCCCCAATAGATGTACAAACTCATAGCCCTGTAGATTTATAGCATGTTATATAGTATAATATTGACCCAAGGTAAATAATTACATGGAAGATATAGACTGAAAAGAAGCATGACAAAAGAAGCTGGGTCAGTATAATGGAAAAAGTTGTAGAATCTTCCATTGAGAGATCTGGCCCAGTCCCAACTATGACATTTCATCATTTGATTGGATTAATATTTTGATCTCCCAGTGTTTCCACCAGAAAAGTGGTATGATAATAATGCTTGTCATATCTATACTAAGAGAATTAAGGTGAGAATAATAGTATGTGTGATTGTGATTGTTATTATGTTAATGTGATTCTTATTATTATATGGGTGGAGACACTTTAAACTGGGCTATGAAAGTAGAATAGAGATTTTTGTTTGTTTTCTTTGTGTTGTTTTAGAGAGCTTTTTGTTTGTTTGTTTTCCTAGGCAATTGGGGTTAAGCAAGTTGCCCAGGGTCACATACCTAGGAAGCATTAAGTGTTTGAGGCTGCATTGGAAAGCAAGTCCTCCTGATTACAGGGCAGGACCATCTAACTGCCCCAAAAGTTGGATGAAATTTCAAGAAGTAGATGTTACGGCAGGCAAAATTGAGATATCATCAAGCTTGTTGTAGGGCATCCTACGGGGACACATGGACACTTAGGTCCTCTGTGTTGTCTCTCTTGCTCCAAACACTGCAGAACTAGGTTCTTTACTAGAAAAATCATTTACCCTACTATAACTAACTTCCTTTAATTTAAAATTTCCCTCCAAGGGCATTAAGAGAGTGCTAGCACTTAATTTAAACAGCAGTTCTTTTTCTGAACTACAGAACTATAAAACTCATCAGATGGAAAATCGAGAGCTAGACCTGACTAGATGTCAAGTTCAAGAAGACCTGAGCTACTGTTCAGCCTCAGATATGTATTAGCTGTGTTTCTGGGGAAATAACTTTGTCTGCCTAAGTTTTTTCAAGTGTAAAATGAGGATAATAATAACTTCTTGCAGGGTTTTTTGTGAGATTAAAATAAGACAATATTTGTAAACTACTTCCTCCTTTTGTAGCCATAACATTTTTTAATCATACCTGTCTTCAACATTTCTTACATAATTTTTTTAAAGTTTGATACACTTAAGTATTAAAAGAGTACAAAAAAACAACAACAACAACAACAACAACAAAAAAGAGTACTTGACCCAAAGTAGGCATTATATAGGTGCTTATTCTCTCCCTCAGGTATGTGTGTGTGCTTTACAGGGAGTTGCTTTTATACAACAAAGCCACTGAAGTAACTGTTCTTTCCTTCTCTGATTTTCCTTCTTGGATCTGGATGGGAATTTTGAAAGAAACAGACAATTCTCAAAGATTTTATTTTGATTTAAGTTCTGGGTGGCCCTGAAGAGCAAATTTTGGAATGACAGTTTTTATTCAGCCAATTGGGAATTAGTAACTGAAGCCTTCTTGATAGTTGACTGCACCTACTGGTCGGATTATTTAAACAATTCCATTAATTGACTTTTGTCCTTCTGATACTCTCCTAATAGTCTTCCATCTTTAGCTTCAGTCTCCTATTTTCTACACAAACTTACATAGCTTAAATCAAAGTCCCATGGATCTCTTTGATTAATTTTTCAAGAAAAAAGTCACCATTTTTATGCTATGAAATCAATAGTCTTCTTTTAATTAAAACTGAGATGTTAGCTTTTTATAATTAACTTTATGTTTAAGTTTATACACTTATATATTAAAATAATTACATGCAAATGAACTGAGAAAACATAATGTTCCAAAACTGTAAATTCCTCAATATTATCCAACACTTCTTTTCTCATCCTCAAAGCACTATTTCTTCACATACATATTTTTGAATTTTTAAATAAATAATTATTTCTCTGCACATTTAAATCATCAAACTGTTCATTTCAAGGAGACATCACCTCATATCTTTAATAAGGTGAGTTAAACCTTTAATGAATATCATAGCTTCTTTTCTGTCCAAATTTATTCAAACATTACCAGAAAACTGCAATATATCTGTATACATATATATATATATGCATATATATATGTGTGTGTATATATGTATGTACAGATTTTATTTAACTAAAGATATTTTCCCACTCCTTGAGGACATAAGCATATTTATTTAAATCTTTGTCTATATATTATTGCATCCTTTACTATTTGGTTTAAAAATTTTCCTTTACATAAACATTTTTTCTCAGACTTTTACTACATAAAAGTACTTTATATAAAAAGATATCTGAAGGAAAAATAACTTACATAGATTATGGTAGAGAAATATGGTAGAAAGAATGTTGTCAATGTTGGGAATGTTTTGAGTAATACATAGAGGCAAGAAAGGAAGGAAGGTACCTATAGCATGGGAATTTGCCTGAAGCATAAAATATATAGAAAGAAGTGTTATGAGATATGGCTAGAAAGGAATAATGGTGACACATTATAGAGCACTTTGAATAATTGACTAAGCAAGGATAGATTTTATGTGATTGAATAACATGAGTCATTGAAAGCTTTTACAAAGAGGAGTGAAATGAGTTATAAATCTGGCTCTGTGACATATAGAATTAATTGTGTGATTTTGCATAAGTTTAAACATCTGTAAAATGAAGGGTTAGACCACATGATTTCAGAAGCCTCTTCTTTTAATTTTTAAATAAATATTTTTAATTCTTGTTCCCTTTGATCTTCATTATCAAGACTATGCCTAGAAAAATTAATTTATCAGTTTGCTCAATATGTATTGGAGAAAGGAGAGAGAAGTGGTATGGAGATCATTTAGGAAGGTAATCCCAACAGTCCAGGTGAGGGAAAATTAATATCTAGACAAAGTCTTTTTTTATCAAAAATAGTTTTTTTTTTTTGGGGGGGAAAACCTTTCTTCTGAGTCATTTACATTTTAGTGTGCATATTAACAAATAGATGCTATGGGCAGTTATAGCTTTATTTCTTAGATTCCTATAGCAGAACATCCCAAACATTCTCAGTTTGTGAGACTTAGACTTAATGTCTAAGTAATTTTTCCATGATACTTTTGGGACCAAAAAAAAGAAACAAAAATAAAAGAAACAAAATCCTTACAATTTTTTTATTAAATATTAGTTTCAAACAACCTAGATTTTTTATGTCCTAATAGCTGAGTTACCTCTGTATACAATACATAAATTGAAAGACAAATTTATTTCTTTATTAAATAGCAACAGTTATTAATGAGATGCATAACCCTGTTGAACATCACATAACTTTTTCAAACTTAGAATCAGATGAGATACCGTCATCATAATTTTTCTATTCCACACTGCCAAAAGTCTGGCTTTGCAAATATAAGATATTGCAAGAAAGAAATTTTGAGATTACTTTAGTAGCACAAAGTATCAGAAAATAAAATATATCTCAATCATTGAAGAAAATCATCAAAATCAATGTATTGCAATCTACTTTAAGCTAGTAATAGATGTTAAGTAAAACTGTGTTTCCCTCTAAAATTTAAAATATCTTACAGCACCTTATGGTATTGATGCACAAATCTGTGAGTCACAGTAATAAAGAGATTTTAGATATCATCCAGTAGGATAAAATTTCTGGAAGACTGGAGGTGCAAAAGATAGGGGACCCTTTCTAGAACTCAAACTGGGTAGAATGTTACTATACCACCTATTGATAATGACCACTCTGGGCAGCCTGGAAAAATGCAGCAATCCTGAATTAAATTAAAAGGGAAGATATAATGGAAGAGGTGGGACTCTGCTCCATTATTCACTAAGTACTGAGTTTTGATAAGATAGTCGCTGTAGAGGAGTTGGAAGGAAGATGACAGAGTGAAGGCAAGAACTCACCCAGCTTCTGCCCGGAACTACTCCAAATTCCTTTAAATAATGACTCTAATAAAAAAATGAATAAACAAATTTTAAAGTGTAAGACCACCCAAAAAGACAGAGCAGAACATTTTCCAGCTGAGGACAATTTAGAAGGTCAGAGAGAAGGTCTATGGCACCAGGGTAGGAGCACAGTGTGCAGTCCCAGCCCTAGCAAGACCTCTGAGTCAGTGACAGTAGTGGAGGCAGCACTTCTCAGCCTAGAAACACCAAACAGCATTTGGAAGATCTGCAGAAAAGATCTGTAGCAACAGAGTTCCAGGGGGGCAGAGCCAAGATGGCTGAGTGAAAAGGTGACTTTCTGCCTCTCCTCTGATCTTCTCTCAAATCAACAATTAAATAAGCCTCTGAACTGATCTTCAAGTCAACGAACTCAGAAATATTTGGACACTGCTCTCTGGATAACTTCATATCAGGTTAGTTGGACTCAGACAGAGAGATAAATAGACGACTCCTGTGTAGGCCGGTAGTGAGGGTAGGACTCAGCTCAGCTAATCCTGGCAGAAATTCCAAACTCCAAACTCCAAATTCCAAACACCTGGAGTTTATCTGAGGCACTTGGGACACTCTGCCCTGATTGGGGGCAGGTGTTCTGGCAGACTTGCCTTGCTTAAGGAGTAATTCAGACTTAGTCCTACCCCCACAAGCCCAGCACCTAAAGTTAATTCCCTGAAGTGCCCCAGGGCAAAGAACTTCAGCCACCTTTTTTTTCCCTACCTTAAAGAGATATCCACGCTGTCTAAAAAAAAAAAAAAAATGAAGAAGCAAAAGAGAGCTCTCACCATAGACAGCTTTTATACAGAGAAAGAAGTGATCACCCCAGATCCAGAGGTTCCTTTAGACAAAACTCAAGTGAAAATCAGCAAGGACCATCACTGGTCCCCTTTACAAAAGGACTTTCTGGAAGATTGCATAAAGAATCTCAAAAGAGAGCTGGAGGATAAATGGGAAAATAAACTGAAATCAGTGCAAGAAGGATACAATATCTTGCAAGAAGGATATGATGCCCTGCAAAAGAGATATGAAAAAGACACCAATTTATTAAAAAATAAAATTAGTGAAGTGGAAAAAGAGTGCAATGAACAAATTGGCCAGTTACAAAAGGAGCTTAAAAAAGTAACTGAAGAAAACAACACTTTAAAAATAAGAATTGAACAAATGCAAGTGAATGACTCAATAAGACTTCAAGAATCAGTCAAACAAAAACAAAAAAAAATAAAAAATTAGAAGAATATATGAAATATCTCCTAGGAAAAACAACTGACTTGGAAAATAGATCTAGGAGAGACAACCTAAGGATTATTGGACTTCTTGAAAGCCATGATGAAAAAAAGAATCTAAACACTATCTTCCAGGAAATCTTGAAAGAAAACTGCCCTGAGATTGTAGAATCAAAGGGCAAAATCACCATTGAAAGAATTCACCAATCACCTCCTGAAAGAGACCCCAAAATTAATACCCCAAGGAATATCGTGGCTAAATTTCAGGACTATAGCACCAAGGAACAGATCCTGCTAGCAGCTAGAAAGAAACAATTCAAATACCGAGGATCAATAATTAGAATCACACAGGATCTGTCAGCCTCCACACTTAAGGATCGAAGGGCCTGGAACCAGATATTCTGAAGGGAAAAGGAACTTGGATTACAGCCAAGAATAACCTATCCAGCTAGAATGAGCATTATCCTTCAGGGAAGAAGATGGTCATTCAATGATATAGGTGAATTTCACCTATTTCTAATGAAAAGACCAGATCTGAACAAAAAATTCGACACCCAAACACAGAACTCAAGAGATGCATAAAAAGGTAAAAAGGAAAGGACTCTTGAGAACTTTATTTTTACTAGGGGGATACTTAAAGTTTGGGGGTATAATTAAATAGATATTACTTTGATAATATAAAAAAGAGAACTAGAGGGGAAAAGGTTGTCATACTTGGGAAAAGAGGGAAAAAGTGGTAAAATAAGATAAAAAAAAGGAGGTAAAACAAGGTAAAATCACTTGAAGAGGCAAAGAAAACCTAATATAATTGAGAGAAAGAGGGGAGGGAGATGAGCACTGTGTAAATCTTACTCTCATCAGGTTGGGCTCTGAAAGTGTATATCAAACATTTGATTTCACATAGAAACTTGTCTGTTGCTAGAGGGAAGTGGGAGGGAAAGGAGGAAAAGTAAGGGACAAACTAATAGAAGAGAAAATAGAAGAATCCGGGGAAAGGAGTAAAAACAGGGGGAGGGGATCTAAAGGGTGGAGTATTGTTTGGGGGAGGGGGTCATCAAAAGCAAAGTACTGAGGAGAGGGGAATGGAGAAAGGGAAAAGGAAAGGGGAAAACATAACTTGGGTAAATGAGATGGCAGGAAATAAAAAAATTAGTTATTCTAACTGTGAATGTGAATGGGATGAACTCTCCCATAAAGCAGAAGCGGATATCAGACTGGATTAAAAACCAGAATCCCACAATATGTTGTCTACAAGAAACACATCTAAAACATAGTGACACATATAGGATGAAGGTAAACGGCTGGAGCAGAAAATATTATGTTTCAGGTGAACAAAAAAAGCAGGTGTAGCAATCCTTATCTCAGATCAAGTAAAAGCCAAGATAGATCTAATCAAAAGAGATAAGGAAGGAAACTAGATTTTATTAAAGGGTACCATAGATAATGTAGCAATATCTATACTAAACATATATGCACCAAGTGCAATAGCACACAAATTCCTAGGGGAGAAATTAAGAGAGATGCAAGAAGAAATAGACAGCCAAACGATACTAGTGGGGAATCTCAACCTTGCACTCTCAGAATTAGATAAATCAAACTACAAAATAAACAAGAAAGAAACTATGGAGATAAACCAATTGTTAGAAAAGTTAGGTATGATAGATCTATGGAGAAAGTTGAATGGAGACAGTAGGGAGTTTACTTTTTTCTCAGCAGTCCATGGAACCTATACAAAAATTGACCATGTGTTAGGGCATAAAAACCTCAAAATCAAATGCAGAAAGGCAGAAATAGTAAATGCATCTTTTTCAGATCATAATGCAATAAAAATCACATGCAATATAAGGCCAGGAGAAAATAAACCAAAAGGTAATTGGAAATTAAATAATCTAATCCTGAAGAATGAATGGGTGAAAGAGCAAATCATAGACACAATCAATAATTTCATCCAGGAGAATGACAATAAGGAGACAACAAACCAAAATTTGTGGGATACGGCCAAAGTGGTTATAAAGGGCAATTTTATATCTTGAGATGCTTACTTGCATAAAATAGAGAAGGAAAACATCAACAAATTGGGCTTATTATTAAAAAAAAAACTAGAAAAAGAACAAATTAAACACCTTCAATTAAATACCAAATTGGAAATTCTAAAAGTAAAAGGAGAAATTAATAAAATTGAAAATAAGAAAACTATTGAATTAATACATAAAACTAAGAGTTGGTTCTATGAAAAAACTAACAAAATAGATAAGCCTTTAGTTAATTTAATAAGAAAAAGGAAAGAGGAAAATCAAATTGTTAGTCTAAAAAATGATAAGGGAGAACTTTCCTCCAATGAAGAGGAAATTAGAGCAATAATTATGAGTTACTTTGCCCAACTTTATGCCAGTAAGTTTGAGAATCTAAATGAAATGGAGGAATATCTACAAAAATATAGATTGCCCAGGTTAACAGAAGAGGATATAAATTATTTAAATAGCCCCATATCAGAAAAAGAAATAGAACAAGCTATTAACCAACTCCCTAAGAAAAAATCTCCAGGGCCAGATGGATTTACATGTGAATTCTACCAAACATTCAAAGAACAATTAATTCCAATACTTCACAAAATATTTGAGAAAATAGGGACAGAAGGTATACTGCCAGAATCCTTCTATGAGACCGATATGGTGCTGATAGCTAAAATAAGTAGGGTGAAAACAGAGAAATAAAACTATAGACCAATTTCCCTAATGAATATTGATGCAAAAATTTTAAATAAGATATTAGCAATGAGATTACAGAAAGTCAACCCCAGGATAGTACACTATGACCAAGTAGGATTTATACCAGGGATGCAGGGCTGGTTCAATATTAGGAAAACTATCAGCGTAATTAATTATATTAATAACCAAACTAAAAAAAAACCATATGATTATCTCAATAGATGCAGAAAAAGCATTTGATAAAATCCAACACCCTTTCCTATTAAAATCACTGGAGAGTATAGGAATAAATGGGCTTTTCCTTAAAATGATCAGTAACATCTATTTAAAACCATCAGCAAGCATCATATGTAATGAAGACAAACTAAAACCATTCCGAATAAGATCAGGAGTGAAACAAGGCTGCCCACTGTCACCATTATTATTTAATATTGTATTAGAAATGTTAGCTTTAGCAATAAGAGAAGAAGAAGAGATAAAAGGAATCAGAGTAGGTAATGAAGAAACCAAATTATCACTCTTTGCAGATGACAAGATGGTATATTTAGAGAACCCTAGAGACTCAACTAAAAAACTACTAGAAACAATCCACAACTTTAGTAAAGTGGCAGGATTCAAAATTAAACCACATAAATCATCAGCATTTTTATATATTACCAACAAAGTTCAGCAGCAAGAGATACAAAAAGAAATTCCATTCCAAATAGCAGATGATAGGATAAAATATTTGGCAATCTATCTGCCTAGGAAAAGTCAGAAACTATATGACCTAAATTACAAAACACTTTCCACACAAATAAAATCAGACCTAATCAATTGGAAAAATATTAAGTGCTCATGGGTAGGCAGAGCGAACATAATAAAAATGGCAATACTACCCAAACTAATCTACTTATTTAGTGCCATACCAATCAAACTCCCAAGAAATTATTTTAC
>JAJPUD010013372.1:21367-44710 GCA_023553655.1 Myrmecobius fasciatus
TATATAGAGAATTGTCTCATATATATAAGAATTCAAGCCACTCTTCAATAGATAAGTGGTCAAGGGATATGAACAATTTTTAGATGATGAAATTAAAACCATCTCTAGTCATATGAGAAGTTGCTCCAAATCACTATTGATCAGAGAAATGCAAATTAAGACAACTCTGAGGTACCACTACACACCTCTCAGATTGGCTAAAATGACAGGAAAAGATAACGATGAATGTTGGAGGGGATGTGGGAAAACTGGGACACTAATACATTGTTGGTGGAACTGTGAACGGATCCAACCATTCTGGAGAGCAATTTGGAGCTATGCTCAAAAAATTGTCAAACTGTGCATACCCTTTGACCCAGCAGTGTTCCTACTGGGCCTATATCCCAAAGAGATCTTAGAGGAGGCAAAGGGACCCACCTGTGCAAGAATGTTTGTGGCAGCCCTTTTTATAGTGGCTAGAAAGTGGAAACTGAAGGGATGCCCATCAATTGGAGAGTGGCTGAATAAATTATGGTATATGAATGTTATGGAATATTATTGCTCTGTAAGAAACGACCAGCAGGACGATTTCAGAGAGGCCTGGAGGGACTTGCATGAACTGATGCTGAGTGAAACGAGCAGAACCAGGAGATCATCATACACAGCAACAATAGTATTACATGATGATCAATTCTAATGGACATGGCTCTCTGCAACAAAGAATTGTCTCAAACCAGTTCCAATTGTTCACTGAAGAAAACCATATACACCCAGAGAGAGGGAAATGAAATATGGACCACAACATAACATTTTCATGATCTCTATTGACATTTGATTGCATTGTGTTGCCTTTCTCGGATTCTTTTTTTTCTTGTAGATAGGATTTTTCTTGCATAACTTCTCAAGCATTTCAACATTATTAACATGTAGTGGACTTCCTGCCATCTAGGGGAAGGGAGGGGACTGGGGGTAAAATTTGTAATGGAAAGTTTTGTAAAGATCAATGTTGGGGAACTACCCATACATATGTTATACAAATAAAAAGCTTTAATAAAAAAATAAAATTTAAAAAAAATTTTAAAAAGATCTGTAGCAACCGAATGGAGTCCACCATGCAAACCCAGGGCCAGCCATACAAGGACAGTCTCAGTGCCAGCCCCAGCCCCAGCCTAGCTCAGCAGTACTCTGTTGCTTTAGAGCACTAGATCTTACAACTACAGTGGAGCAGGGATACCCATAACAATTCTAGGGCAGGAAAAATATGTGTGTGGTCAGTTTCTTAGAAGGTTCTCTGCAAACAGCTCGGGACAGTGCCCTCTCCACCCTGGAAACAGAGCCCTATTTTAAGAAAGATTTAAAAACTGAGTAATAGACTAGGAAAATTTACTGACCATTGAAAATTACTGTGGTAACAAGGAGGATCAAAGCACCCACTCAAAAGATGATAGCAACGTCAAAGCTCCTAAATCCAAAACCTCAAAAAAAAATGGGATCAGGCTTTGGAAGAGCTCAAAAGGAATTTTGAAAATCAAGTAAGACAGATAAAGGAAAAATTAGGGGAAAAATTGATAATGATGCAAAGGAAATACAAAAAAACTAAGTAAAAATTTGCCTTAAAAAACAAATGGCCAGTTGGAAAAGGAGGTCCAAAAGCTCACTGAGGAAATTAATTCCTTAAAAGTTATAATTGAGCAAAGGGAAGTTAATGATATTATGTGAAATCAAGATGCAATAAGGCAAAACAAACAAAAAAAAACAAAAAAGAAAAAGAAAACTGGAAAAAATTTTGAAATATCTCATTGGAAAAACAATTGACTTGGAAAATAGATCCAGGGGAGATAACTTAAAAATTATTGGTCTACCTAAGAGTCATGATAAAAAAAGACCGTGATCTAGAAAAACAATTACAGAGATTGAATGTAAATCAACACATGCTATGTTCACTTCTTTTTTCTATTTTTTTTCTGTCCAATGGTTTTTTTTTTCCATTTTGTTCTGATGTTTCTCTCCCAACATGATTCATAAAGCAATATGTATTAAAAATAAACAATTTTTTAAAGAGCTTGGATATCATATTTCAAGAAATCATCAAGGAAAACTGACCTAAATCAGAAGATAAAATAAAAATTGAAAGAAACCACTGATCACCTCCTGAAAGAGATCCCCCTAAAAAGTCCCAGAAATATTATAACCGAATTCTGGAATTCTCAGGTCAAGGAGAAAATATTGCAAGTATTCAGAAAAGAAACAATTCAAGTATAGTGAAACTACAGTTAGCATAACACAAGATTTAGCAATTTATACATTAAAGGCTCAGGGGGCTTGGAATATAATATTCAGGACAACAGTAGAACTAGAATTACAACCAAGAATCATGTAGTCAAAAAAACTGAGTATAATCCTTCACTGGAAAAGTTGATCATTCAATGATATTGAGAATTTTCAAGAGTTTATGATGAAAAGACCAGAGCTGATGGAAAATTAGATTTTCAAATACAGAAGTCTGGAGAAGCCTAAGGAGGTAATCATCAAGGACTTAATAAGGATTATCTAATTACATTCCTAGATTGGAGGGTGATACTTATAACTCATTAGAATTTTTTTCATTATTATGGAAATTATACAGAATATACATAGACAGAAGGCACAAATTTGATTTGAATATGAAGGGATCATATCTTTTGTAATGTTGAAATTAAGGGATGAGAGAGAAATGTAGTGGGAGAAAGGGAAAGGCAAAAAAGGAATAGTGCAGATTATCTGTCATAAAAAGAAAAAAGAGAAAAAGCTTTGATATTAGAAGGGAACATGATGAGGAGAGGATGAGAGATTGAACCTTACTTTTATCAGAATTGGCTCAAAGAATTAATAAGTTATCTACTGAAAAGGGGTATAGAAATGTATCTTACCTTGCAGGAAAAGAGGAGAGGAATGGGATATGGGATGATGGGAAGGTAATAAAAAAGGCATATTGGGGGATGGAGTGATCAGTAAGTAGCAAAACTGAGGGACAGGATGAAAGGAGAGAATGTACAGTTAGCAATAGTAATTGTAAAAAGAATTTTGTAGCTAAATTCTCTGATAAAGCTTTATTTCTCAAACCCAGAGAACTGAGTCAAATTTATAAAAACAAAAATAAATAAGAGATATGTCCCAATTGATAAATGATAAAAAATATGATCTGTGCTCAAAGGGCTTTAAATTTATCATATCCTTTGAACTAACAACACCACTATTTGTCATGAATATCAAAAAAGATTTGGAAAAAAAAGAAAAATGACTTATATGCACAAAAATATTAATAGGAACTCTTCTCAAAGGAAAAATATTGTAAATTGAGAAATTTCTATTTTACCTTCTGATTCTAGAATATTAGGTCAATTTTCCATAATGATTTCTTGAAATATGATGCCCAAGCTCTTTAAAAAAATATTTATTTATTTTAATGCACATTGCTTAATGAATCACATTTGGAGAGAAACATCAGAACAAAAGGGAAAAATCATCAAAGGAAAAAAAAAAACAGAAAAAAGGAGTGAACATAGCATCTGTTGATTTACATTAAATGGATTGTAAATTTTGATCTTCAAATACAGGACTCTGAAAACCATAAGGAGATTGATTTATCAGGAAAAAATGATATCATAAGGGATTTAATAAGGTTTATCTATTTATATTCCTACCTGGGAGAATGATATTTGTAGCTCATTAGAATTTTTTCCTTAATATAGTAGCTAGAAGGAGTATATATAGATAGAGGGCACAGGTGTGAGTTGAATATGAAGGGATGATATTTTTTTATATGGTGAAATTAAGGGGTAAAGAAGAACATACTGTGGGGGCAGCTAGGTGGCGCAGTGGTTAGAGCACCAGCCCTGAAGTCAGGAGGACCTGAGTTCAAATCTGGTCTCAGACACGTAACAGCTGTGTGACCCTGGGCAAGTCACTTCACCCCAATTGCCTCAGCAAAAAAAAAAAAAAAAAAGAAGAAGAAGAAGAACATACTGAGAGAAAGGGAAAGGAAGAAGTGAAATGGTGTAAATTATCTTCTATTAAAAAGAGGCAAGGAAAGCTTTTACAATAGAGGGGTAGGAGGAAGGAGAGGGAGAGTGAGTAAAACTTATTCTCAACAGAATTGGCTCAAAGAGGAAATAATATACATATTCAATTGGTATAGAAATCTATCTTTCCCTCCAGGAAAATAAGAGGGAAATGGGATATGGGAAGGGGGAAAAGATAATAAAAGAGAGCATATTGGGGGAAGTTATTAGCAAAACACTTTTGAGGAGGGAAAGGGTGAAAAGAGAAAGAGAATAAATTGGGAAAATGCAGTTACTATATAATATAGTAATTTTAAAAAGAATTTTGAAGTAACTTTCCTTGATAAGGCTTCATTTCTTAAATATGATACTGAGTCAAACTTATAAAAAATAAGATCCATACCTCAATTGATAAATGATCCAAAGTTACGATCTGTGCCCAAAGGGTTATAAATTCAGGCATATCCTTTGATTCAACAATACCACTACTAGTCATGCATGTCAAAAGAGATTCAAAAATCATTTTTAAAAAGATAAATGACCTATATGTACAAAAATATTTATAACATCTCTCAGGGCAAAAAAAAATGAAAATTGAGGGGATGTTCATCAATTGGGGAATGGCTCAATAAAGTGTGGTATTTCTTTGGGATGGAATATTATTTATTATTCTATGGGAAATGATGAGCAGGATGCTCTCAGAAAAAAAAAAAAAAAACTTGGAAAGTCCTCCATAAATTCAAGCAAAGTGAAATGTACTATATACAAAGTAATAGCAATGTTATGAGATGGTCATCTGTGAATGACTTTGCTATTCTCAGCAGTACAATGATACATGACTACTCTAAAGGACTTATGATGAAAAATCCTACCTATACCCAAAGAAGGAACTGATTATGTCTGAATACCAATTGAAGTGTGTTCTTTCCCTGTTTCTCTCCCTCCCTCTATCCCTTCCTTCCTTCCTCCTTCTCTCTGTCTCTGTCTGTCTTTCTTTTATTTTTCCTGAGGATTTTTTTCCATTCATTTGGGAGATTTATGTTTTCTTTTACAACATGATTTTTTGCATAACTTCACATGCGATTTCATAATTGGGGGTGGAGAGAAGGGGGGGAACCTAGAACTAACATGTTTTAATGTTAAAAAAATTGTTTTAGATGTAACTGGGAGAAAAATAAATCAAATGGAAGAAGAACAAGAACAAAACACAAACAAGAACAAGAGCAATAGCAAGAAGATAATCACTGTCCTAATAGAATTTCAAAGTCAATCTAAAAATTAGGTGAGTCTTCATGTGAACGTGATTGGCATACAGCTTCTAGGAAAAACATAGCAGTGATGAGGTCCCATAACCTTAGAGTGTTTCTGTTCTAACAATGTCTGTCAATGATAATAAAGTCTTCTGGTCTAATAATGTAGTAATATTTCTTGGCTTAGACTTTAGGCAAAATATATCACTGATCCTGAGGCCCTCTGACCTTAAAGTGCTATTGTTCTAACAATCTGTCAATGATTCTAAAGTTTTCTGGCTTTAGAATAGTCCTACTAACATCAGTACTGTCGGACGGATAATTGGTTGGTCAGTGATAACCAGGTACCTGGGACAATAGTGAATATACCATCACCACCCCCAAACCTACCAGTAAGCCAAAAAAATTAGCAAATAAGTAACATGAAGCTCTGGTCTCTCTGACTTTGTCCTATTAATTTATCTTCTCTCTTTTGGTTCTTTGCTAAACCCTTTTTGAGTTTAGCCCACTGTTGCCAGCTTAATAAATCTTTGCCCATTAATTTGGAGACAAATTCTTTCTTTTACCATAACTGTGACACCAGCCTGGGAACCCCTAACATTGTTGGGGTGCTTTATCCCTTAAAAGAGAGATTCAAAGGGGGGTAGGAATTACCTGTGGAGAGGGAGAAAAGCAGAGAAAGAACTTATAGCAAAGTTAGTTTCTTTGGATATTCCACTGAAGTTGACCTTATTCTTCTTGATGGCACAAAATAGACTCATTCACTCTCTTTTTAGATCTCCCTGACATATCTCTTTATACCATGATGCTAATATGCCTGGAGTCATTCTGAGCCTTGTCCGTGCCCCCAGGCAGACAAAATTCAGATGCCACAGAATGTGCTCAGAGAGCATAGAAATAAAGGAAGCTCCAGGCAGTGGGATGAGTCCCAGGAGAGGGAAAAGGAAGTGTTTCCTTCTTCATTCTCCTTTAAAAGAGAATGGGGCAGCAGCTTAATAGGTAGAGTATAGGAGGCACAGCTCCTGAAGCAAAATATTATGCTATGGCAGCTATTACTAATAATAATAATTGCATAACAACATGAATAATCTTATAATAATAATGCATATTTATTTTTAAAGGATTTCAAGTTTTTCTTTTTACCATGAGGTACTTTCTACCATGAGGTAGAAACAAAAAAGTATTAACATCCCAATTTTATATAGGAAGAAAATAAAGCTCAAAGACATTTAATGAGTTATACAAAACCATACAATCAATAAAAGCTAAAGTCATCAAAATAAACAGTAATTTTTATTATAGATAAAATTCACAAATACATTATCACACTGACAAAATGATAAAATAAAGGAAAACCAAATAATACAAATTATATTATCTGTGGGTGGTATTTGCTTTTCATCACAGCATTAGCTAACTTTCAGGTGAGCTTAAGGAAGTAGATGATAAGGCTTAGCATCATATAAGATCAAGTACTGGGATTTAGGCCAAGGATAAAAATTTGATTTGTGTAAGGATTGGTTTATCAGGAAAGGAGGAAATCATAGGTTGAGAAAGGTTGGGACTCATTTACTAGGACATTAGGGTATAAAGCTCATCAAATACTTATTAAACATGTATAATATGTAGAATTCTATAGCATTCACTTGGAAAGATGCAAAGTTTATATAAGATTTGGTCCATATTCTTAGAAAGCTTAAATTCTAATAAAGAGTTAAGACAAAATATAAATACATGTATAAAGAATCTGTAATTTCAACAATTGATAATAATTTCAATCTTTTAGTTATTAGAAGTAGTTGTTGGGACAGTGTATAGAGTATTAGGAGTGGAAACAGGATAGATCTACATTCAATCTTCCATCAGATACGTATTAGCTGTGTGACTCTTGACAAGTCATTTGAGAGTTGGCTGACTTAGTTTACTCATCTGTAAAAAGAGGATAATAGTAACCAAATTCCTGGGTTGTTGTAAAAACTAAATGAGAAAAAGTTTTTTGAACTGGTGATATATAGTAAGTGCTGTGCAAATATTTATTCTCTTCCACATAGCTTAAAATGAATAGAGGTAAAAGAATGTCTTGTTTTAACCCCCCTCCCCAGTATTATTATTTTTTTTTAGTAAGATGTCCTGTAACAATTTCTGATGCTGAAAATACACATACACACACACACACACACACACACACACACACACACACACACATATATATATATTCCTTATGACCCTTATGTCATAAGGTAACATAGGTATATTTACCCTCTAATTTATTTTTCCAGTTTGATACTTTCCAGGGTTAATCATGAATTCATGTAGACTTTAAGAATTAAAGATCATCAATAGGATGATTTCAGAAAGACTTGGAGAGACTTACATGAACTGATATTAATCGAAGTTATTAGATCCAGGAGAACATTGTGCACAGCAATAACAAGATTATGATGGACATGGTTCTTTTCAACAGTGAAGTGATTCAGGCTAGTCCCAATAGACTTGTATTGGGGAGAGCCATCTGCATTTAGACAGAGGGCTGTGGGGACTAAGTGGATAGCAATTTAGTATTTTCACCTTTTTGTTGTATGCTTGCATTTTGTTTTTTTGTTTTTGCCCTTTTTGATCTGATTTTTCTTGTGCAGAATGATAATTGTGGAAATATATATGTGTATATATATATATATATATATAGAAGAATTCACACGTTTAGCATATATTGGATTACTTGCTGTCTAAGGGAGGGGGTGGGGAAAGGGAGGGAGAAAAATTTGGAACACAAGGTTTTGCAAGAAGTAATATTGAAAACTATGAATATATTTTGAAAATAAAAAGATTTAAAAAAGAATTAAAGATCACCTCTGAGTTTCAATATAGTGGTAAATAGTGGAAAAATTATATTAAAAAAATAACAGAACAAAACCTGACAAATATATAAAATGACCATGTTCCTATAATAACCTTAAATTTAGCTTTTTGTACTCAATCAATAAACAAGGATCTATTAAATGATTACTAAGTGGCAAATACTGTTCTAAAGATTGATTATTCAAGTACAAATAATGAAATGATTATTCTTCAGCATGATCTTGATTTTGGATAGATCTCTATATAGCATAAAATAAAGTCAACACATGAATAAATATATGTGTGCATATACACAGACACATATAATCATGTATTTATAGAAGTGATTTTTTAAAAATTTTGTACAAAGAATTGACTGGTGTCTTGAAAAGCTAAGCTAAAATTATATACTATGAATTGTTAGAGATACAAACATATACATACATATGCACATGTACATATCTAAATAGATAAAAAGATATAGAGATAGAAAGATAGATATGTCCATACAGTATATTTATGTATATGCACACAGAGATGTGAGGGTTACACCCAATATTAGAATTATGTATCATAGATATGCATGAGTTCATATCTATATCTAGCTGTTGTCCACATGTTGGTACAGTAACAAAGAACCAGGAATATTAAGCTAATATCAATCAGTATGAGCTGTGTTGTTATCCCACTTCTGACAAATGCTAGTTATGTGATCCCAGACATGAATTAGAAATTCTTTAGGAAACTATCTATAATTATGAGTAAAGTAGTTTGTGTGGATCTGTATCAGTAGAAAATGTTTCATCATCAATCTATCAATGAAATCATAGACTCTTGCCTAAAAGACATATGTATTCCCCTACACTCTCAAATATTCTATCACATACAAACAAGTGCATGTCTGCTTTGTGTGATTTTTTAATAGCCTGTGACAGTTTGTGGGTCTAAAAAAATTGCATTTCCTGCAAATTAAGACAACTCTGAGGTACCACTACACACCTGTCAGATTGGCTAAAATGAAAGGAAATCATAAGGATGAATGTTGGAGGGGATGTGGGAAGACTGGGACACTAATACATTGTTGGTGGAACTGTGAATGGATCCAGCCATTCTGGAGAACAATTTGGAGCTACGCTCAAAATGTTATCAAACTGTGCATACCCTTTGACCCAGCAGTGTTTCTATTGGGCTTATATCCCAAAGAGATCTTAAAGGAAGGAAAGGGCCCCACATGTGCAAGAACGTTTGTGGCAGCCCTTTTTGTAGTGGCTAGAAACTCGAAACTGAATGGATGCCCATCAATTGGAGAATGGCTGAATAAATTATGGTATATGAATGTTATGGAATATTATTGTTCTGTGAGAAATGACCAGCAGGACGATTTCAGAGAGGCCTGGAGAGACTTGCATGAACTGATGCTGAGTGAAACGAACAGAACCAGGAGATCATTGTACACGGCAACAATACTATATGACAATCAATTCTGATGGACATGGCTCTCTTCAACAATGAAATGTTTCAAACAACTTCCAATTGTTCACAGAAGAAAGCCATATACACCCAGAGAGAGGGTTATGAAATGTGGACAACATAGCATTTTCATGCTCTCTATTGATGTTTGCTTGCATTGTGTTTCCTTTCTCTGATTTTTTCTTGTAGATATGATTTTTCTTGCAAACACTAAGTGTGGAAACGTATGCATATATTCGATTTGTCAAGTATTTTAACATAATTAACATGTAGTAGACTTCCTGCCATCTAGGGGAGGGGTGGGGACTAGGGGGGAAATAATTGTAATGGAAAGCTTTGTAAGGGTCAATGTTGAAGAACTACCCATACATATGTTATGCAAATAAAAAGTTTTAATAAAAAGAAAATTGCATTTCTATTTTGATCACCCTAAGTGGTACTCAAGACAACACACACATACACACACACTTCTAATCATCATTCACACTAGATTTAGAGATTAAAAGGTTCAAAATCAGCTACTTGTCAAATATCACATAACTAATGATTAGCACTGCTTTAGATTTGTTAACTGCAAATTCAATGCGCTTTTTCGCTTCCTAGCATATATACCCAGGGCTTGGTAAACGTTAATTGAAAATTAAATTTATCAAATTAATGAATTAAAATAATGCTATCTTGTATCACTGACCTTCTTAAAATGTGAATTAATTTCTTTATTTTATTAAATGGAAATGGGGGGAGACAAACTTTTATATAAAATAAATAATTAAGTCAAATAACTTTCCAATGGATATTCATGTAGCATTTTTACTTTCCAAACCATTAGGCCCCATAAGGCTTTTAGACATAATAAATCCACCTGATGTATTTAAATCTCAGGCTGCTGGATTCAGGCCAATTAGCCTGCTGAGAAGAAAATGTTGGAATCCAACAGTACAAAAATCAAAGAAACCAAATTCCATGAATAAGTAAATAATCAAACAATAGTGGTTTATACTTGGTTTCAGAAGTCTTATTCAATCTTTGCAACAACCATAAGAAGGATATAGGCAACTAAGTAGCACAATGCATAAAATACTTAGCTTGGACCCAGGAAAACTCTTATGAATTTAAAGCTGGTCTCAGTAAGTTACTTAACCCTGTTTGCCTCAGTGAAATATCTATGAAATGAGCTGAAGAAGGAAATGGCTAACCACTGTAACATCTTTGCCAAGAAAACTCCAGAAACTGGGTGAAGAAGAGATAATCATGAATGAAATGATTTAACAGTAACAAAGAATGAAGGAAGTAATAAAATTATTCCCATTTTACAGAAGGGGCTATGTGTACTTAATCTACAAAGACTTATCAAAATCTTTTTTTTTTCTATTCAAAATTATTTTAAAAGGAACTCCTCTCCCATCTCTTTATCTTCAAAATTCAACAAAAATGTAATAAGTAGCTACAATGGTATGAAGTCCAAAGACTAGGAAATTTGGCAGATTAGGTAGAGGTGGAGGCATGATGAGGGAAAATTAGAGACCAAATAAATATCTAAGAATTAAGGCATCTGAAGATATGGTATATAAAATATATCTTTCTTAAGGAGCAAAAAATAATATCATACACTTCTAAGAGGGGTGGGAAGAATAACTTCAAAGACACCCTCCCTGTGGTATGGTCTATTTCTTTTCATTTAAAGATACTGAAAGTCTTGTGCAGTAAGATAACTGTATAGATATGTATACATGTATTGTATTTGTCATACAATTTATCCTATTTAGCATGTATTAGATTACCTGTCATCTAGGGGTGATGGGTGGGGGGAAGGAGAGGAAAACTTGGGAAAAAAAAGTTTTTGCAAAGGTCAATGTAGAAAAATCACTCATATGTTTTGTAAATAAAAAGCTTTATTAAAAGAAAAAAATAAAGATACTGAAAGTTATACAGATTTGCTTGGCTCCAAAGAACTAGAGATCTAGAGGTTTTGGTTTGTTAGATTTTTACAGAGCTAAAGATGTGAGAAGCTTCAGGCTGTCTAGGGACCACCATGAGTACACAGGGTAGAAAATTAGGACTCGGCTGAATCAAAGACATGTCCTTGTTGTGAATCCTTTCTACTGTATGGATAACTTCCCCCCACCTATGTCTAAATAAACCTAATTTTTGTTAACTACTTATAAAGCCATGAGTTTCTGATTGTATTCCAACTTGGAACCTGAAGTACTAGTTTGCTCTGAGACAGGTACGGTCTTTTAAACTAAGGTTCCTAAGACTATTGAGCAGCATTACTTCATAGATCAGGAAACTGAAGCTCAGGAAAGATTGAACCCATTCATTAGTCATGTTTAATGACTGAATAAAAACTAGGCAGCAGAAATTCCATAAACAGTGATTTTTAAAAAATCACTGAGAGTAGAATTAGATACATTTTTTTTCACTTCAAGGGAATCATCAGAAATGAATGTAAGTTATTTTTAAGCTAGATTAATACATAGAAGCAGATAAAAGATCAGGATAGTTGTCTGTGCCTGAAGAAGGACAAAATGGCATCACTATATTGGAGTCAAGATCCAGTCTGTCCCACTATGGCTGATCAGAGCAATACAAGCTTGAAAATCTCTACCACAAGTCAGGCACAAATAGTCCATATGAACAAAGGCAGTGAAGCTGTTCTAAATCATACATCTCATGTTTGTTTTAAACTAATGCAATTCTGTTTTGTTCATAAAGCACAGAGCCTTCTTGGATGCAAGCAAAGTGTCTCAATAGATCCCAAAGTTCCAGAGACAGACTTTGAAAATATCTGTATCACTTCTTCTAATCTCTCTGTGATTAGAATCCTAAAAATAAGTCTTCTAGCAAATGCACATTTGCTATTCAAACAATGTGTCTAGCCCTTTGGAGTCTCCCTCTCTGTAGTAGAATTTAGATGTTGGTAGTTCAGCTCGAGAAAAGATCTCAATGTCTGGAACCTTTCTTCTCTTTCCAAGTGATCTTCAGAATCTTCTTAAGACAATTCAAACAGAAGTGATTTAGTTTCCTGTGGCGCTGGTTTACTATTCCTGCAAAAATACATATAACAAGAAAGTCAGCCCAATGGCTCTTAAGCCTTCCATTTGGTGGGCAGTGTAATCTTTTTAGAGTCTCGCAAACACTGCGCTACCTCTGGCAATATGAGTGTCAATCTCATTCTCTATGTGTGTATCCCTGGAAAGTGTACTGCCAAGGTAAGTGAACTTATTATTCACAGCATTCAATACTTTGCCGTTTGCTGTAATCTCTGGTTCCACATAAGGACAGTATCATGCTGTCAATGGAAAAATCTCCATTTTCAGATATTGTTATTCCCAAATCAGCAGAAGTGGCAGATAATCGATCCTCCATTGCATCTCAGCCTCAGAGGCTACATTTCTGGCACAATCATCTGCAAACAAGAAGTCACACACCAACTCTCCCTCTACTTTAGTTGTGGCTTGTAGCCTTTCCGAGTTAAATAATTTACCGTGTGTGTAGTTAACCCTGATGCCATTTCCATTCTTGTGGAAGCTGTCTGACATCATTGCTGAAAACATATGGGAGCCTAAATGCATGGGAGCAAGTGCAAAGCCCTGCTTCATTCGATATACAATTGAGAAGGAACAAGAATATTGTCCCTTATCCAGAACCTGTGTAAGCTATTGTAGAACTGGCATGTGACACTGAAGAATTTCTCTGAGAAATCACATTTTTTCATGATCTTCCACGGTCCCTGATGATTGACAATATCAAAGATGTTGGTAAGATCAATAAACATTTTATACAGATCTGTATTCAGTTTTTCACATTTTCTTGGAATTGTTGTGCAACAAACACCATGTGAGCTGCTCTGTGGCTCTTTCTAAAGCCAGGTTGGCTCTCATGTGGTTAACCATCTTCTAGGTGAAGGAGCAGATGATTAAATAAGACTCTGATGAGATTCTTGTAACAGCTAAATGAAAGGATGCCTCCTCAGATCACAGGACAACATAATTCCTTTTCCTTTATAAAGGTGGACAATGGGGGCATCTTTGAACTCTTAGAGGAATGATCTAATCTTCCCATATAACCCAGAAATCTTTAGCCATGAAAGAAGCCTTGTGGAATTCAAAATCACTTATTCTGTTGGAGGTTTGGTTACAGAGGGAATGACTTCAATTTGAGATATTTGGTCAGTGACTTCAGCATTGTTGGTTATGGTTTGTTGAGGATGTTACGGAAGTGCTCAGCCCATCTCTCCAGGATCATTTTCTCATCACTAATCAATGTGGTTCCATCAGCACTGAGCAGTTGAGTCTTTGGTACTTTTGTTAGGACATCATAAAAGCATTTTGGATTGTTACTATTAGAATAAAACTGAATTTGATCTGCCTTCTTACTGAGCCAAGAATCCTACATCTCTCTAAACTTTGCTTGCCACTTTACATTTTAAAGAATTAAATGCTACCTTCTTAAAAATGGATAAATTATCTGCTACTAAACCCTGTGAAGTTCTTGTTCTTCATTTAGCAGTCTCTGAATTTTCCCATCATTTTTGTCAAACCGTTCTTGATATTTGCAATGTTCTGTCCCAGATGAATAAATGTAGTCCCATACCACAGATCTCTGAAAGCTCATTAGTCTTTTTCTACTCCACTCTTATCAATCACATGCATGCTCAACTTTCCTTCCTAGTTAGCCACAAATGTTTACATAGAAAGTTCTTTAATCTGTTAACATTAAATCTTCTGGCAGTTATTTTGCCTTTTGACTTCTGCTGCTTTTTTTAAAATGTGAATGTTTAACTGGAAGAGTATTATAAGTGTCCCGTACTCTGTGCCCCACCTTGACTTTAACACTCTCACATCCTGTATGTCACTTCTTTTTATAATAGCATAGTCCATTAAATGCCAATGTTTGTGTCCAAACATTGTATTTATTGTATTTAGGTAAACCAAAGGCAATGTTGGTGATAAGATCATGAGACATAAGTGACCATAGCTCTTGCTATCTCCAACTCTATTCCTCCCAAGGACTTCCTTCCATGTCTGATAATCTAAGACTACTCTGACATTAAAGTCACCCAGAATTACCAGCTGGTCCTCTTTTGGCACACTGATGATAAAGGTCTCAAAGTCTTCATAAAATTTTTCTTCAACCTCATCAGGCTTCATCATGATGGGAGCATATACACTGATGATAATGGTGGGTGCTTTTCTGCCAATGGTAATCACGTTGTCATAAGCCTGTTGTTTACTTTTTTGTGAGGGGTACAAATTGTTGACCACTTCATGGCTCTCTCCATTACTGTAGCCACATGTATATAGCTCTCATTTTGCTAAGCTGGCCTTCATTTGTTAGCCTTGTTTCACTAAGGAAAGTTATTGGAATGAAATTCTTGCTGAGTTCTTTCAAAATAGAGCTGTTTGTCTTTCAGATGGACTGGATTTCATGTTTCCCAGAGCCATACACTATTTCACATGTCAATAGTGAGTGTAATCATCTCTGCAAAAAATTTTGCACACTTTTCTTTGTATGTTTTGACCATAGGGTAGAATACCATCCACCCCTACTCCCATCCCCATCTCCCCCCCACACACACACTGTGAAAAGGCCAGAATTGGGGGAAGCAGATAATTTTTAGGGTATATTCTCTAGTCCCTTCCTTGGTTCAGCAGTTCATTAAAAAAAAAAAAAGTGGCTCAGACACCCAGGAGACACTGCTGATTTTGATCATCTATTTAGAAAAAGCATCCCCAAAATACTGGTCATTCAACCTGCATTAGCTGTTCTGCTGTGGTGGTCCTTCTGATATTAAAATGATTGTCCACTCCTGCCTTCCATCCCTTCCCAGTGAGTTAGGCTTATTGTGTAATCTCACTTTCTTCCATTTTCTCAAATTGTTCCTAGTTCTATCCTCTAAGGCCAAGATGAATAAAGCTAATCCTTGTTCACATAACAATTAAAGTACTAAAAGGCAATGATTAGGTTCCCCTATCTCTCCCTTTCTGAGGTGATCTTAAAATATTTACAACCTCTAGTCCATTTCCCCCATTTTACCAATGACTTTTCCAGGGATCAAAGCTGAATTAAGAACCCAGGTTTCAATAATCTACCTCACTGGAAGATAATCACTTGTTATTTAGTTATGAGTAATATGATCATGGGAATTCCTGCTTGCTTTGTTGTGAATTTTTAGTGTCCTTTGAACACAGATCCAGGATATTTTGCAACATATGCCATACATTATGCATCTGTCACTTAATACTTCTGTAACTGGGGAGTGCAAGAGGGTAACAACCTCTGTGGGCCTCAGTTGCATCACCTACATAATGTTTTATTGGATTACATGGTATGTAAGGTCCTTTTCAACTCTAAATCCATGGGATCCTATCATCTCTTCCTATCTTTGAACTGCTCTCTAAACCAACTAAAATGGATTTGGAAGGATTTTGCAGGTGTTCCCCCTGCCATATTTTGGGCCCAGAGGTTTCTGCTTCAGGCCATGGGTGCAGATTGTCAGTTTCACAAAATAGGGAGTTCAGAAAACTCTTGACGCTCAGCAAATGGTAACTGCTAATAATGATTCTTCCCTACCTAACACTTGGGAGTTCCAGCTGGGCCTGGAAGCATAAGTGAGAAAATACAGGCACAAAGCTGAGTATGGAGGTATTTCTGGATGGGCCTGAAAGCCAAAGAACTGCAAAATCCTGTGAAGAAAGCCTGTTGTCTTGCTATTTCCAGCTCAATTTAGCAGCCTGAGGATGTTCAGAGTAGCGTTTCATTAGCATCCTATCATTCTGTGTTCCCCAACATTGGTGAGGAGGCAGGAAATAAATGTGAAAACTGGGTTGTTGTGCTGCAATCATGTCCAACACAACTTATGTTGCAAAAGAAAAATCTAAGAGAAAAGTCTAAAGAAATTTGCACAGAGCAAGACAGGCTATAAATCTCGTTGAAGTGCTAACAACAACAACAGTAAGTAACTTTTATTAACCACCTATTATTAAGTGCTTTACAAATATTATCTTCTTTAATCCTCACAACATCCCCAGAAGGTGATGCTCTTATTATCTCTATTTTATAGAAAAGGAAACTGAGTCAAATAGAAATGAATTGATTTCCCCATTATCAAACAGATTGCAAGTGGCTAAGGCTTGATTTAATTTAAGGACTCCTGATTCCAGGTAATTCCTAAGTTAAAGCATACTGTAGTTGAAAGAGTGCTGAATATGGCATCAACAGTTATATGTTTACATTCTGGTTACTAAAGGCAACTATTTAGAGCCTTGAATAGATAGCCAGGCCTGAAAACACTAAGAGCAGAATCCAAATCCAGTCTCAGATATTTACTAGCTATATGATTCTGGGCAAAACCCTTAACCTTCGTTTGAGTCAATTATTCATATATAAAATAGAGATAATAGTAGCACCCACTTCCCAAAGCAGTTGTGAAGATTTAATGAGAAAATTATTGTAAAATGCTTAGTAGTGTCTGGTACAGAGTAAGCACAATATATATGTTACCTATTATCATTCCTAGCTATGTGGTTCTCAGAAGTCTCTCTATCCCTCAGTCTTGCTTTCTTTATTTGCATGCAATATATGTTTACAAATATATATACATATATATATACAATTTGTACATTATGCTGATATTCATATGCATACATGTGTGTATTTTTATTTAAGTTTATGTTTATTTTTACATACTCTCATTCATAATATTATTCAGGTAACAAGTAGAGTATGTATATATATATATATATATACACATATATATATGTGTGTGTGTATATGCATACGTACATATATATGATATATTTTTTAATCTACACTGGCCCTGTGACTTCATTGGTCTAAGAGTACTGTTAGTGGGAGGATAATTCCTAGTAAGGCAACCCTATGTACCATTGTTTATTGGTACTTGTTCTATACTTTATAGTCTCAGTGGGTTGCCTGGTACTTGCCTCTAGTCACATAGACAAAAGGTGTCACAGGAAGGCCTTGAATGCAGTCTTCCTTATTATGAGGCTAGTTTCCTATTTACTATTCAATAAGACTTTTCCATTTGTCTGATGAAGAACAATAACAAGAATAATATAGAGAATAAGAACAAGAAGAAGAATAAAGTACACGTGCTAATTATGTTACAGGGTGCTGGTGGGAAAAAGTACTTTCTAAACTTTGAAGAAAATTGAATATTATTGAAGGAAGACATAGTATTATTACTCTATTATTCTATCCAAAATACCTTAATTGTCTTACCAATGCTATGTTAATTTGGTCTATATGTGTGTCTATGTGTTTTAGCTATTTTAAGTCATGTTTGACTTTCTGACTTCATTAAGGTTTTCTTGGCAAAAATATTGGAGTGCTTTGTCATGTCTTTCCCTAGTTTATTTTACAGATGAGTAAACTAAGGCAAACAGGATTAAGTAGTTTGCCAAGGTCATATAGCTGGAAAGTGTCTGAGGCCATATTTGAAGATGAGTCTTCCTGACTCTAGGTCCAGTACTTTCTCCACTGTGTCAATTTATTTTCATCTATATAGACCAACATGCTACTGTGGAAGAGTGGAGGACAATTACAAGTAACTTCAGTACTAATAAAGCAGCTGGGACAAAGCCAAAGGGAACGTCATCTGGGAGTGCATCTGGTGACAAAATGAAATTCCAATTTTGAAAAGATCAGCATTGAAATCAGAAATGTAAGATTTATGAACCTCAAGGTAGGCTGGATGAGGTCAAACAGAAGATGGAAAGATGAAACATCAACATCTTGGGATTCAGTGAATTTCAGTGAATGGGAATGAGTGAATTTAATTCATATAATCATATCCCACTATAGGCAAGAAAAGCACTACTGGGTTATAATCTCAAAAGAGACAGAAAGTTTAGTAAACACATTATCATGGTTATTGGTAATATTAAGCTCTTTCTTATATTTGGCGGTAAACCACTCAATATCACAGTAATGTAAATCTTTGCTCCAACTACTGATGTTGCCAAAAGACCAAAGTTGATCAGTTCTTTAATGTTACAAAATCTTTTAGAAATAACTCCCCCAAAAAGCTGTCCTATTCATTGTATGGGATTAGAATGCAAAAGTAGCAAATCAAAAGATATTTGGAATAATATTCAAGATTATTTTGGAGAACAAAATAAAGCAGGACAGAAACTAATAAACTAATAGTTTTGTCAGGATTACTCGCTGGTTATAGCAAAGACTCTTTTTTTTTTTTTTTTTTTAGCAAAGACTCTTTTCCAACAACCCAAAAAGCAATTGTAGATGTGAACATAACCAGAAGATTAATAAAGAAATCAGACTAATTATGTACTTTACAACCAAAGGTGGAGAAGACTTATATAGTCAATTAAAACAAGACCTGGAGCAGACTGTGGCTCAGATCAGGAGCTTCTTATTGAAAATGTTAGACATAAATTAAAGAAAGTAGGGAAAATCATAGACCATATGGATATGACCTGATATTTTTCAATCCAGTGGCCACTTTTGAGTTTTCCAAATTTGTTGGCATATTGAGGGTAGCACTTTACAATGTCATCTTCTAGCATTTTAAAGAGTTACACCAAAATATTAAGTAGAAGTTATAGATTTAAGGAATTAGATTTGGTAAATAGAACACTTGGGGAACTATGGACAGAGGCTCACAATATTTATTGGAGGCAATAATGAAAAAATATTCAAAAGGAAAAAAAAAGCAATAAATCAAAATGGTTGTCTGATGAGGCTTTACAAATAGTTGAAGAAAGAAGGAAAAGGGAAAGAAAAGGAGAAAGGGAAAGATATACCCAATTGAATGTAGAATTCCAAAGAATCTCAAGGAGAGATAAGAAGCTTTTCTTTCCTGAACAATACACAAAATAGAAAAAATAATAAAATGTAAAAGACGATAGAACTCTTTAAGAAAATTAGAAATGTAAAGGTCAAGTTTTATGCAAAAATGAACATGATAAAATTTAAAATGGTAGATATTTAACAGAAGCAGAAGAGATTAAGAAAAGATGGCAATATTACACAAAAGAGCTATATAAGAAAAAATTTAATATTACCAATAACCATGATAATGTATTTACTGATCTAGGGCCAGACATCCTGGAGAATGAAGTCAAGTGAGTCTTAGGAATCATTTCTAATAATAAAACTAGTGGAGGTGATGGAATTCTAGCTGAGTTCTTTAAAATTTTAAAAGATGATAATGTAAAGTGCTACACTCAATATGCCATCAAATTTAGAAAGCTCAACAGTGGCCATCTGATTGGAAAATAGCAACATATGGCCCAAATTTAAAGAAGGGCAATGCAGAAGATTTACAATGACGTCACATACTAGTCAAGTTATGTAAAAGATTCCATAAGCTAGACTTACCATTATATGAACCAATAATTACCAGAAGTGGAGCATGCTTTTCAAAGAGGCTGAAAAACTAGAAAGCAAATGTCCAACATTCACTGGATTATGGAGAAAGCAAAGGAATAACAGGAAAAATATATATATATATACATATATTATATATTTCTGCTTCATTGACTATGTTAAAGCCTTGACTGAATCAAAACAAAAATGTGGCAAATCCTCAAATAGAGGGGGATATTAGATCATCTTACTCATCTTCTGACGAACCTGTATACAGGTCAACAAAAAAATAGACCAGAACTTGGAAAAAAATAATTGGTTTAAGACTGGAAAAGGAATATGACAAAATTGTACAATTTCACCTTATTTATTTAATAAATACGCAGAGTACATCATTTTAAATACCAAGGTAGATGAATCAAAAGTCAGAATAAAGTTTGCTGGGAGAAATATTAACAATTTCACATATGCAGATGATACCAGTCTGATGGCAAAAAGTGAAGGAGAATTAAGAAGTTTCTTGATGAAGGTGAAAGAGGAGAATATAAAATTCGGCTCAAAGCTTAAAAAAACATAATCTAAGATCTTGGAAATTAATCCCATTGCTTCCTGAAAAACAGAGAGAAAAGAAATTGAAGCTGTGTCAAATGAAATTCTTGGGCTCAGAGATCACTGTAGACAGTGACTGCAGCCATGAAATTTAAGAAAAAAACATCTCCTTAGAAGAAAAACTATGGCAAATCTGGACAGTATATTAAAAAGGAGAGAAATCACCTTGAGGACAAAAGTCAGCATAATCAAAGCTATGATTGCTTTATTAGCAATGTATATTTATGAGAATTGGATTTATAATTTTCCTTATAGGAAAATAGGATACTACAGAATTGATGCTTTCAATTCCTAATAGAGAAGACTTGAAAATCTCTTAAACAGCAGAGATCAAATCAGTCAGTACTTAAAGAAATTAATTTAAACTGTTTGCTAGAAGGTCAAAAAAAAGATTAAAGATAAAAAGAAAATATCATGGCATAGGATGAGATAGATGGATAGATAGTGTCATGGAAACAATGAACATGAAATTAGAGAGACTTTGAAGATAGGGGAAGATCAAAAGGCTTGGCATGCTGTGGTCCATGAGGTCACAAAGATTCAGACAGGACTGAAGGACTGAACTACTACAACCCCATTCTCTACTTATATCCTTCAATTCCAGGTCAATAGATCTTTTATAGTGGAGACAAAGAATCATATTAGACCGAAAAGATTTTCTTTGTACAATAATTACCCATTGCCACAACTGTAGCCTCTCAAAGTTAAAAAACAATTCTAAAATATATTAATTTACATTGTGGTATTTCTAAGGGCCAAAACATCGGATTTAGTGAAAACAAATAAGTAAATGAATAAATGAAATTCTATAAAATGCCATAGAATTTCATCATTCTAGGGATCTGAATTGCTAAGTAATCTATGAAATTATGAAATAGAGGAGGCACATCCAGTTCTTTTGGTACTTGTTGGAAAAGAGTAAGATGGTTGCATGAGATGTGAAGCTGCAGGCACACTTGAATAAGGCAAAAAGGGTGTAGGGACAAATAAGCACAGGAAGTATAGAGAGGCATAGTGAAAAAGGGAACAGAGACTGACAGAATTGGGTCAGGGAAAGGGTGGGAGGCATTATGGGGAAGAGGATGGAAAGGGAGACAGACATCAAGAATCCTTCATGGAACCGTGTATAGGAATTGGGAACTTTCTTCAGCATGGATCCAGCTGGTGATGGATCAATACTTGTAGAGAGAGGAGTTTGAAGTTTCATTTTTATAGTTTTCAGGGAGTGGACTAACTCTTATCTGGGCAACCTTAGGACTAGTTCATTGATATATCCAAATACTCTCAAAGTTGTCAGTAAAATGCCAAAACTAACAAATCCACATTACCTCAAAATTATTGGTAACATTGGTCTTACTGCAGATGTCTGGAGTTTATTTGAAGTTTATATTGTAAGACCAAAATATCCTGACAACAAAAGCTAGATGGCTTCTCCTGATTTAGCACACATTGTAAGGATGTGATTGTTGGTTAATATATGATATAGTTCACAAATTAAGCTCTTTTGATCTTTCAGATGATCTATACACGACTCTAGGTTCCTTTTTTAATCTCATTTCCTATACTCACTACAAGTTGGAGACAGAGATCGGTCAGGAGGTCCAGAAAAAAATACAATTTTAACACAGCATCTCTAAAAGTCAAGCTCACAGAAAGCCCTCCTGACCCTTATCTTATGGAAGGCTTTCCTTTCCAGGTGAAGTTTCCCTATTGTACTATTAATGAATATCTCCTTCTTCTTGGTCTTATATATATGTATATGATTTTTCCACTTTTTTCATTCCTGGGCTTTAGGCTGGTTAGCTATCTATTACTTAACTATTCATATAATTGTTGATCTCATTCA
This sequence comes from Myrmecobius fasciatus, assembly GCA_023553655.1. Classification (NCBI taxonomy): domain Eukaryota; kingdom Metazoa; phylum Chordata; class Mammalia; order Dasyuromorphia; family Myrmecobiidae; genus Myrmecobius; species Myrmecobius fasciatus. Next base: position 43,756 of record JAJPUD010013372.1, read on the forward strand.
GTAATTACCTCTCTAAGCTACCTTAGGCAAGTTAATTCACCTATCTTACTTCAGCTTTTCCAAATGTACAATGGTTGTTTTCCTCATTCTTTGATATGAGGACTAGATCTGATCATTTTGATGAAATAAAAAACAATTAGGCATAATAATTAATTTATAGTGGCCAACCATGTTTCTTTCCATTTCCTTTCTCTAAGTCCCCTTCTGCAAAACTAATTTCTCCACAATGAGTAACCAGGATAAGAAAGTGTAGCCATATACTCTTCAATGGGTAATTCCAATACCACATTTACTTCTCTATTGGAGTTACAAGGCAGGTCACCACTGCAGATCGATTTTTTTTCTCCTCTGAAATAGATGGTTTTGTTTAGTCCTGAAAAAGTGAACCATTTTTCTGACACCAGTCACTTGTTTAATAGTCCTAGAATAATCTATATTTCATTAAAATGATGACTTATCATACCTTACCCTTGCTGGTCTTCCCCACTATTGATTTAAGGCACTTGAATAGCATATAATAACTTGGTCCAGCCAGCAACTTCATGTTATAAAGCCATCCCTCATTAGTATTTCAAATATTTTAGGGATGCTATGGATTTGTTTTGTCTCAAAAGATCCTTCCTCCATCTCCCAAAAAAAGGCTTTTGCCAAAATAGATTCACTACTTACCCCTCCCTCACCATTTTTTTACAAGCTGCATAAAACATTTAGATAAGTAGAGGCTACCAAGATCAATATTCATAGCGTGATTTATAGGTGCAGGAAGCATTCCACTAAATCCTCCCCATAAATCTGGTGCTGTAAAGTATTTAGTATAGTCATCCATCTCCTGGATATTTTAAACAGAGCATTAATGGTCCCGGCCAGTAGAGTGGCTGTGAATCACCTGCGAGCACTGTGGGTAGTTAGACACTTTATTAGCCCAAATGACTCAAGCGCAGCTTTGCAGTTCACA